>JBCEWB010059906.1:0-13735 GCA_039654565.1 Peronia peronii
CCCCCCCCCCAAAACACCTACGAGCCGAGCCTTGCGACGGCCAGAACCCACAACTTCACCGACGTGAGTTGTTTTCACCCTGAAGCAGACGCCAAATCACAGAGCCACTGCGCCCCCCTGGGTCTAGTTATACTGCTACTGGGTCTATGATGGAACTTTGGTCTCATTCAAAATTCACGGGAAAAAAAAGAAAAAAGGACAGAGCAATATCACGAAACAAAACAACCATATTTATGCTGGTGAAGAAATGAATGCCATTCAAATACCATTGAGATTTTGGGTCTTATAAGATTCTCCAATTAGGAACGACTGTACTTTCAGAAAGACCTATTGATCTAAATTTGATAGCCTTGCGAGGGTGAGGACTGTATGCCTCCGCCGACACAAAGTGCTACTTTGTCGACACGAAGAGCTACTTTGTTTCATTTTCATGGTTATAGATGGATAAGGCTAGGAAAACAGCTGTATGAATTAACTGACGGGGTCCGACAAATGAAAATACTGGATCGATATTTTGGTAAGATGGATAGCCCGTTTAGCCTACTCATTTACATGTAATTTAAATGAAACCCATGTAGTTCATTACTCCTAAGCATATACTGCGTGCTTAAGAGAGGGAGAGAGAGAGAGGGAGAGAGAGAGAGCGAGAGTGCGCACAGAAAGATCAATTCAGCTGAGTTAAAACTTCCAAGATGAAAACTTTCCAAAAAAGAAAAAAATATTTTTCTTCCTTTTGTTTTAATTTATAGAAGTATATTACATTACGTTACATTAACTTACATCATATTATATTATATTATATTATAAATATTATATTAATTATAATATATTATATTATTTATGTTATGTTATGTTTTAAACGAACCATGCTTAGGGTGTAAACACAAGGCATCTCTCTGCAATCCGCTTCAGACCCAGCTCCGTTTAACTACCTGGTGACGTTATTCTCGTCTTCACAATAAAATACATGTATAACATATTCAGTTTACAACAAGACAGAGCCAGATCGCTTGTGAGGCTGGCTGGGAAAACTGTTCTGGGGCGTCCTTACTCTGTTGCAGACAAAGAGAATTATATCAATGCCCATAGTTAACCTTACAGTTACTTGTTTTTACTCGACAATTAACTGAAACTATATGCCACTGAAACCAGGTGATATATTTAGATAGCAGACTTAGCTAAAACAATTCGCTGACTGCCTATATTCTGGATGAATAACAACAGTGTTCTGTAATAAATGAAATGCCTTCATCAGTTTATTTTTACCTTTAAAATTAAAATGTGTAAAGTTACCTCTGGGCACGATTGCACAAGGTGGCCATACGTAGGCTAACAGTTTTTTAACCATTTATTTCGTGCTTTAGGTTAAAATTAGCCAAGCCATTCTTCCAAACCAATTCAAAACTATTTTGAACATTTACAAAATTAAACTTTTAAAAATGTAAATAAAGTGTTAACCTAATTTTGTTATAACTAAGAAATTTAGCTGTAGTTTAATGTTTCAAAATATGTTAAGTGCCTGCCTATAAAGTGTTAACCTACTTTGGCCCACCTGTATAATGATAATATAGTGTCAATTTTTATGCCCTATACGAGAGTGACGTCTCAGTAGGCCCTACGATTAGACGGAGCCAAGACTCAAGCGGATAAAAAAAAAAAAAGATGGATGCATTGTTTGCACACTTATGTAAGAACTTGCGAGACGAGCATGAAGCAGATATTGATAATTTTCCCGAGCACTGGCCGTTGTTTGGGCCAGAAGGGCCTGTTGGGAGCAATTGATATAAGTGATATGAAATCGGTCATCTACATAACAGATACATCGACAATTAGCCTTGTTTTCGGTCATCTAGGTTACTCCTCTTCGCCAACATTATGTTTGTTTCATAATCTTTCAATCCTAAGAATGCAGGATTATCACAGCTTTAAGTGCACGCCCAGTTCGGTGAGAATGTTTGTGGATAGGAATAGGAGGGTGGAAATTTTGTCCGGATAGCCACGTCTCTGCCTACTCTTCGTTCGATTTTAAACTGCCAATGGTCCTTTAACAAGCATGCAGAACACACAGGACTTCCGAAAGATAATCAGCCTTATCTGAGAAGGCTAGAGAAACTTCCCTATACAAGAAGGCAGGGTACTGTTTTGCACTGAAAAAACTGCTTGTTTTAATCTTTCACATTCACCGGTTAAATTCGAATCCGCGATTTCACTGAGGAGCAGACGCATAACCCCTCGACCACAGCATATTCCTGTTTGCAAGGTATATAAGATATAATACAAGCATTATATTAAAATAACAATAAAAGGAAAAAATAGCATTTTCCCTTGTTATTTGTAACATGTAAAGCAAAGAAATGTGCCATAAACCCCAAAACTAAAAAAAAAAAAAAAAGTATTGTTTCATCATAATAGTGTGCTTTTTTTTTCAGGATTTTCAGTATAGCATGTTTCAAGAGCAAACGTGTTTTTTTTCCTTTTTTACAGTGCCTGCACTGGCAACGTTAAGTAACTTGACTGGCAGTCATAATGACCCACTAATTTCTTCACAGATAAAGCATCACTTATGTGTATGTCATAAAGTCCAAACCATCAATCTAAAGTGTAGAGTCCGCATTGTTTGTTAATGACTCATCATCAACAACGGTACAAACAACAAAAAAGTCAGTAGATTAGGAATACCAAATTGTTGTGCGTTATGGGCAATCGCTTATCGATAGCTATTGTGATAATTATAATGGGGATCTCTCTCTCTCTTTCTCTTTTCCTCTCTCTATCGTTTTCTCTGCCTCTCTCTTCTTTCCTTCTTTTTCTCTCTCCTCCTCTCTTTCTCTCCCTCTCTCCCGTGCATAATAATAATGCATATGTTACATGAACAGATTCACAAATGGTTGTAATGTTTCTTCACCATATATCGATAAAGTTACGCCCTATGGGCGAGTACTTGGTGATCCCACACCATTTGTTCTAAATGTTGCTAAGTCTATCTTTTGTTTGTTTGTTTGTTTGTTTGTTGTTGTTGTTGTTGTTTTTAAATAATTTATCAGCTCATTTCAATTTCTGCCCCGAATTATTTACATTATTTTCTAGAACAGGACCTAGCAGACTTAGTATTAAAACCAGCCTGCAATTTTTTTTTACATTTCAACTTTTTAAGCAATCATTTGAAACAGCCAAGTGATCCATTTCCCATCAAAGATTCTATCCAATGATTGTATTACCATTCGCTTTCCATTTCAGAGCGTCCATGGTCATTATTTCCTCTTTGGTCCATTCGGTGTGAAAGCACAAACTCTTACTTCTAGACCGATCTTTTCCCCTAAATTTCGCTTTATGTGTGCAAACTCACATTTTGTTAAACTGATTAGTTCCCATGATTCATGTGCTACATGTCTTCTAAGACAGTTACGAAACTTGTGGCTTTATTCTAGAAATTCAGGCAAATGTAAGAAAACACAGGAAGATTTCCCGTGTTTTTGAAAAGTTGATGAAACAGACATAGTCAACAATAAAGTGTGGTACTTTTTTCAAAAATCAATATAAAATAATAACACATATAAGATAAAACAGATTTAAAATTAAATACACGAAAAAGTATTGTTATAGAAATTTCAATATATATTTTATTTGGATATTAATACAATATGCTTGACAGAAGTGTAATGTTTCCTTTTGTATACTGGTTCATAAATATACTTTCCATAGAAATTTTCAGTGTGAAGTGCATCACTAGAAGTTTATTATTTGCAGTAAATAGCGAAATAATGATGATTTTATTGTTGAAGTGGCACCTAGAGAAATCTTTCCCATGAATAAAATGATTTTTTTTCATGTATGTTTTTCTTAATTTTCCTTTGGGAAAGTTTCATTTGAAAATTTCTTAAAGCATACTTTTCATTGTAAAAGTGCCCAAATTCGAATACCGGCTATCAACTATTAAAAAAAAAAGAAAAACAAGAAATACATCAGGTTTGATTAGTTGATCATTTGAGGGGAAGGGATTCATCGCAATATCGTCTAATTTACTTTGTTGCTCTATCGTAATAAGATAAAATTAAGACATTAAACAAAAATATATATATTAAAAATCAACAGCATATTATTGTTGTTATTATTTTCTACGTTCTGTTCATGTTGTAATAAAATACATACTTCGCTCGAAGTTTATTCGTCCAGATCGAACATTATCAAGAGCTCAAAGCAGGTAACGAATGTGTCAGAAGCGGTGATGTTGGCAATAAGATGGTAACTTCCGGGGCCTGGAACCCAGCATGGGATTTGGAAGGTCACCTCTGGCAACACATACGTGCCCTGGTAGGAGAAAGTATGGCAGCGTTTGAGGATGTGTCACATAACATTCTTAACGAAGTAGGCATTTTATTAAGCTCGAAAATCTTACAAAAAATGTATTTCTGTCATCAACAACGATAGATTCTTAGTGTCCTGGAAGGAAAGAGCAAGATAATGTTTATTATGTCAAACAACATTTGGAAAAAAGTGAATCTTTGATATACCAAAGAACTAGTCTAGAACTTCACAGAAATTCATTTCTTCCACCAAATATGGTAAAATGTTTATTCCCTGGAAAAAGAAAGCAAGATAGCATTTCGGGATAGACAGATCTATGTTGAAGAACAACTGGAAAATAGTTTGTTAGATCTGCACATACAAACTATTCGTGGACGTCTCAGATTACTAATGCAGGATAATTATGCCAAGGAATATTCCGGAAGAGGACTTTTTTTTTTATACCTCAGAACCAATCGAAAACGTTACAGAAGTTCATTTCTTCCGTTAATGATAGGTGTCTAAAGATGTAGAAGTTCTTGATATTGCATTTTTTATGATGCTATTCCTAACGTTTTAGTCTATGCAGTGTATATGTCGATGTATATTATAGGTATATGAGATCTCATCAAGTAATGTGGAAGGAAGACACGAGTACGCACATGTGTTCATGCTATGCGGTTGCTTGCAATTAGATCTATGTCATCACCCCGTAAACGTCATTTATGTGGCATGGAAAGTGGCTTGCCAATCAGTCATGGCCGACCAAATCCTGGACATATGCGAGGATTGTTGTATAAGCATTTTCACAGCAGGAACTTTTAGTGGCACTGGTAACACTCGAAATAAAATAGCGAAATAAAACACTACCCATTTCATCCTTAGTCGATAATGGGTTTTCTGCCAAAATAAATGCTGTCGTATACATATATATTCTTGAAACCTGATACATGTATTTTTTTGCATGTTAACTGTATTTTTTTTTTTACTTCCATGATACACTGAGTCTAATAAATAATGTAGCAACCCGGTAATCTCATGAGATTGTGCTTTTTAATTTGCTATTAGAGAAGAGAATATGCTTCTGTTTTCAAACCAGATAATATAACAAATATGAACAAGTGGAAAAGGTACCAAAAGGTGTAACATCACCAGGAACACAACAAATACAAACTTAGCTATTGGAGGAATTCTGCTCTCATATATTTACTGGACAAATGAATTCAATTAAGAGCATACTTTTGAACGCATATCATTTATGGCGATGTTTTTTCAATGTTTGTAGGCGTTTTGATCTGCTGTAGGGCACGACTCATTTTCATCAGTACTAGATGTTAAAAGCAATGACTATTTCCTCTGAAATGAAACTACTGTAGCCAGCTCATAAACACTTTTAAAAGTTGTGGAGAAGTTGTAAGATAAAGTCAATCATATATCTTATCTTAATTCACTTCACCGACGTTAACTTTCATATTACTTGAACTCCTATGAAGATTAACATGTCTCAGAATGCTTTCATCTATCAAAATATGTTGAGACGTTAGATATTAATGGGGTACTTTTCTTTTATAAATAGAAAAAAATGATTGAATTGTCACATAATAAAAGGTTCATGCATGAATACATGAAAGGATGGATGGCTGGATGGATGGATGGATGAATGGATAAATATAAATGAATGGATGGATGGCTGAATGAATAAATGAATGGATGGATGGATGAATAAATGGATGGATGAATGGATGGATGGATGGTGGATAGATGGTGAATGGATGGATAGGTTGGATTAATGGATAAATGGGTCCATGGGTGGGTGGATAGATGGATGCACAAGGACGGACAATTGAGTGGATAGACAGGTAAATGAGAATGTAGATTAAATAGAACAGATGAATAGAAAGTAGAAGGGCAAAAGATGTAGTACCTGTTCGAAGGGACATTCACAGAGCCCATCTTCCTCAGGACAGTCCGTCTCATCCATTACTTCACAGATGTCATAGTAATACGTGTAGCCAAATTTGCTCAGAGTGAAATCGTCAGTGATGTTGACATTCATTTCTCGATACAACTCAGCCTGTCCAACAAGACATGGATAATAAAAACGAGCGAGAGTTAAAAAGAAATATGATTGAAGATGTTTTCAAAGTTTAATCCGACTGAAATTAGCTACTTAGTTCGTTTTGCTTACTAAAATTTATTTATATGACGAAAAAAAAAAAAAAAGAAAATGGGATGATTTAGTGGTGGATAAATGGGTGGACGGATGATGAATGGATGAGTGAATAGATAGATGGATGGAAGAATGGATGAATGGATAAGTGAGTGGATAAATGGATAGATGGACGAATGACTGAAAATTTATCGATGGATGGAGAGAGGAATGGAAGGGTAGATGGATAAATGGATGGATGGATGGATGGATGGATGGATAGATGGATGGATGGATGGATGGATGGATGGATGGATGAATGAATGAATGGATGGATGGATGGATGGATGGATGAATGGATGGATGGATGGATGGATGGCTGGCTGACTGGCTAGCTGGATGGATGGATGGATAGATGGATCGAGGGATGGATGGATTAAATGGATGGATGGATGGATGGATGGATGAATGGATGGATGGATAGATGGCTGGCTGGCTGGCTGGCTAGCTGGATGGATGGATGGATTAATGGATGGATGGATGGATGGATGGATGAATGGATGAATGGATGGATGGATAGATGGCTGGCTGGCTGGCTGGCTGGCTGGCTAGCTGGATGGATGGATGGATGGATGGATGAATGGATGAATGGATGGATGGATAGATGGCTGGCTGGCTGGCTACCTGGATGGATGGATGGATGGATGGATAATGCAATTTCTAGCTCTTTACTGTGTACATGTATACTGTTAATAGCTTTTAGTTTAATTATATCTGATGGTTGATAGTCGACGACATTAACTTCAAAGAAATGGCACGTGCACTTCAAGGACAGTCTGGCCGTAATCGACCCACGTGTTCCCAGTAATTTCACTGTCTGGTCCAGATATGCTCCATACAGTGTCTGGCTGCCCTTACGAAACTGATGCCTAAGTGTGGCCCGACTGTCTAACCATGCGGTCTCTGTCACATAAAAGAACGTGAGAATCCTGCTTAACGGTTTCGCTGCCAGCATCTTTCTATATTCACTGGATTGTGTCTTTTTCTGGTTAAACCAGTTATGTGAGTCAATAATTATTTACAGCCAACAGGCCCACCCCGTCTTAGAAAGAGTTTTTTTTTTTTTTTCAGTCAAAGAAGCTGCAGCTACTTGATGTACCAATGTTAAGATTTCTCAGGCATATAAGGCGCCATGTACAAGAGTGTCAACCACAATATTATGAATGTTATGATGGTAGCGAGTTCAAAGACATAGTACAGATCACCAGTTATACGTCAAACCTTAAACGCAGGATGGAGATTGTCATAAGGACATTTCATGTCAATCTGAGAACAGAGCAAGGTCAAAGATATCATGTCACATAGAAATGATTAACAAAGCGACGAAATGTCATTATACCGCAACATAAACAGCATCATCATCTATTTCATTTCTAAGAGCTTCACATAGCAACCTTATGACGTGAACGATTCTCCTGGATATTATTTTGTCCTCTATAAGACACCAATACCAACACCCTTATGGTGTTCTCTGACAGTCATATTTTTAATGCAATGTTACTGCGAGTAATTCTGAGGTATCTTGATCATTTCTGAAATGAGCTTCAGTGATATGGCATGAAAATGTTTAGACGAGCTCGTTTACATCGTTTGTCTCCTTATACGACCGCAGGGATTTTAGATTATGTTTGGCTATCGAGAAGACCTACTGGTTAAGCAAACCTGGACAATGTCTACCGCCATGACTCATTGCTCACGGTCATCTCCAAGACACAGTGGCGGGAAATCGCAAAAGATGCAGACCACTTAAGGCCTGACCTTATAGTGTCAGTAAATTACAGGCCGAAGGGTTATTACGTGCTATATACGTCTTTCAACCTCCTGGTGGAGATTATCTCGATCGAACGGTTGTGACATTACAGCGAACAACAATGGAGAATGCTGTCCCTTGCACGGCACCCAAGGACATTTAGTTTGTCACGAGAATGATGATGGTGTAGTATTCGAGCTGCCAGTGATGATCCAGACATCCAGTGCGATAAGTGTATCTCGTCTGTCAGGGTCCATGTTGAAAGCGGCAACGAGGAACAGACCAATCAAGTCGATACCTCACACATCTTGTACGACACTGCGGTCGACGGTCTTGAATCCCATGTCAAAGAGCAAAAAATATACGTCAGTAGAAATAAACTAAAAGAAATAGGCCAAAGGAAAAATTATCCTTAAGTTGAACAAAATATCGGGAGGACTAAATTTTCGAATCTATAAAGAGCTAGTTAGTCATAGTCGTAGCCACGATCCTCAAAATCATCATCATCTTCATCAGTGGTGTCTTCCTGAGATGGTGTCCTACCATACAGCATTGGATTCATGATTCGATATGGTATTTGTGCTGAAGTAATTAATAATAGTTCTTTGCACTTCAAACAGAAACATGGTATCGATCCCCCCAAAAGAAGGAACAGGAATATCTATCACGGTTACTTATAGGTCTAATTCACAAGAAAGCTATGTGAATCCGCTCCTCCCCCCCCCCCCCCCTCCCCCCCCTCACTCACACACATCAGTTTCTATGCAAAATGTGCCAGTAGCTACCAGCAATGGAATCGAAGAGAGAAAGTACTCATTGTTATCTGGTCATGAATGGTCAGGTGGTTGAACTTACGACCAATAACATAGAATTGAGCTTGGCAGGAAAATTGCTCAGCCTAATCTGTTTCTGTAACCGCCACTGAGTACTTTTGTCTGGACTTCCATGCCAACACATCCGGGTTGAAAGTCTAGATCTCAACGTCTGTCAATTGTCTTTAGAGACGACAAGATTTCTGCCACTAACCATCTGACTTCAAAGATAACAATAGATAGCACTTCGAGAAATCAATTTCTTCAACACAAACACATCAGGGTAGTAAGCTTCGACCTCAGCCTCTGTCAACCATCTTTAAAGCACACAATATTTCTGGCGCTTACCATTTGAGCTCTAAGATAACAATCAATAGAACTTGGGGAAATCGATTTGAAATATTCCAACTGACGTGTGGAGCTGTGCATGTGGATGGTCATGTGGTCAGACATTCATACGGTCAAGCCTGAAGCAAGACTCTGCAGTATAGTCTCAAAATGGATAATCAGGAAGCACATTTTAAATATAGCTGTGTCAGTTTAAGATTAAAAACACAAACAAAGACAATGCACCAGTTTGAAGTTTGCAAAATGCTCTATTTATTCCTATTTTGGCCATTAACCATTTACAGTTTCTGTCAGATATGATCGATCGCTATGCTGATAAGTGCGTGATTTTTGTATGTTTGGTAATAAACATTGCAGTTGTATGGACGGTTAGGTATCTACAGCTGGCAATTATGGGTGTTTGGCTGGAGACCCACTAACGATTCATCTAATATGAAGCATGAATACATTTTCTTCTATATTACATTTAAACAGAACTAGACTGAGGATAGGAGTGAGAATTCTTCAGTTGTTTCAGGGAATCGTAAATCTGATGGACTATATTTTTTTTGAAAATGTATTGTTATGAATGCTGATTTCAAAGTCCTAGCGTCCTGATGATAACCCTGAAGGGATATGAAAAAGAAGGGGAGGCTGGAGGAAGAGATACCACTACGGTTACAGAACTGAAGGATTACTGCTTTTCGGTATGTTGAGATGATAACTAACATAATATTGAAATGCTCACAGATATATCTGGATAAAATCTCTACCAGGAGTTTGCTAGAGAAAATCGAAAAGGAGAAAAATATGAGTGAGAGAACCAAGCAGAAGGTGGAGCGGCAACCTCCGAGACATGATCACAGCCAGAGAATTGATGGAAAATGCATTTCTTCATTATGGCATGACAAACTGATTATCGAACAGTTCACAAAGGTACCTGTATCAGTGTTACAGCCTAGTATTAGCTCTGTCGTCCTCCACTGAATGTACGAGAGCGTGGGATAGCAAAAGGAAAGAAAAAGAGCGACAATCTCACAGACATCATGACTGTCAGATGATTGGAAGCTAAAAATTAATGTATTTCAGTATTATGAGATGACAAATATTTTCTTTCTAAATGTTAAAATTTTGCTAATCCGCATGTAATTTTTAACTACTTCTCTCCAGGGAAAAGTATAAGAGAAGATTGGAGAAGGGGAACAAAGAAATAAAGGACATAGACACCATGACAGCCAGAGAATTGAAAACAGAATTCTTTGCCTTTCGGTGTTACCAGACAATGACTCTAATAAAAATTGAACTGTTGGGAAGCAGATTTGCATTTTATCTATAGCTACCGCCCATCAAGGAACAGAATAGAAGACAGTTAGAGTATGAGAACAAAGTGAAAGATGGAAAGGCAACTTTACAGACATGGCAGCCAAAGATTTTATAACTGAATGCATCTCGGCGTTATGGAGACAATGAATAAAATATTTTTAAAAATAATTTTGGTAAGCATCTGTGCATCTTATCTATACTTACTATAATAAGGGAACAAGACGGAGGGAGATCGGAATGAGAAAAGACAGTGGCAACCTCACAAACACAATGGCAGCCAGCGAGTGGAGACTGGTTGCCTGGGGAAGTGGATATTATGAGATGAAATACAAGACAGAGATGGTGATTTATGTTACCGCTGCCTGGCACTCTGGAAAATAATATCTGAGAGGATTAGACAGGAACAAACAGACGGGCTATCTCAGTGAATAGTCCAACTGAATCACTAGCAAGCAGCCATGTTGGCGATTTCTCAGTACTAGATGTTATGAGGTCTCCGATTCCATAATGTGGAGACCCTACGATCCTGGAGGGTTGTGAAGTCAATAATAGGGGAAGCCTTTATATGGAATGGGCAGGCAAGACTGAAGCGGTCAGTAGTGCATAGACAAAGAAGATAGCTTACGGTGTCAATAAAAGAGAGACAACTATTTTACAAATGTTCAAAAACATAAAACGTTAAAAAAGGGTTAAAAATAAGATAAGAATTGTTTTTTTAAAAAGTCAGGTCTGTCACGCCATAGTGTGGCCTTCACTTGTCAATGTTGATAAACGGCAGCATCTGTACAGATGTCGAACTATTAAATCACTGGTCACCTCAGTTTGTTGCCCCCTCCATACTGCTCTTGGCCAGACACGCAGACAGCAAGAAATATGATCGGTCCATATGAAACCTAGTTAGTTCTTTGCTATCAAAATGCTGCAAACCAGATTAAGTTATTGTTCTTTTGTTTGTGTGTGTTTCAATATTTAATAACTAAAGAATACATAAATTTAGTGTTCAGTCTATTTTTTTCAAACTGAAAAATCAAGTTTTTCCAGGCCGAATTCTGTCCTTGAACGTCGATGAACAATAAATAATGCTTTAACTATGAAATGAATCTGATGTATTGTGATATTTTGCGATTTCTCGGCACATCTAAGGAACTGCTATACATTAAACTATTAATATAATACATATAAAGATTTATTGACAACGTGGACCTATCAAAATGTTTATTAATTCATTTGTTTTGTTTATTATGATATTTTCCATCAGTATTATATTATATTATACAATGGTACTTAGGATTTCATGCCACTGGGCTGGAGAGAGAAAGAATGAAATTGTAAGACACAAAAGTGAGAGATAGAGCCAAACAGAGGCGGGCAAATGGGGAGAGGGAGGAGAGAGAGAGAGAGAGAGAGATCACAAAGATAGAGTAAAGAAAATGAGAAAAAAAAAGACACAGACAAAGCAGAGGAGAAAAAAAAGGATAATTTTTCACATTTCAGCATATTTTCTGTTTGTGCTAGGTTTGTTCTGTAAGTTGCTGGTCAGCAAATTTGTTTGAAAATCCATTCCAGTCAAGTAATGACGACGACAAAGACGATGCCAGTAACAATGACATCAGTTTTGTTATAAAACTATGACTTCATCCCTGGAAGAAAAGAAAAGAAAAGAAAGAACAACAACAACAACAACAACAACAACAAAAAGAAATAAAATCTGCAAAAAAAATAAAACAACAACAACAAAATCGATAAGTGTAACTTTTCTGATAATGCTAGCTGATCTTTTCAAACTGTAGTTTAGCTTTTTATTTTAATTTGATTTTTTCTTCTTTTTATAATGCACATCCTTATGCGCCATTTCAGAAAATTTGTCATTATATACTGATTTACGATTCAGACATATTACAATATAATTATTTTGCTCTGTGTTCTGTCAGACCTTAATTATATTTGTCCTTTGTGTTCTAAACAATGCTAAATGAAATCCCACATTTTATCCTTGAGGTGTCCATCTGTAAATCGAGCATATTTATTACATATTATTAGTTTGTTGTTTATATTGTGCATATTGCTGGTTGGCATTCTTGATCCCAAATCTTAAGACATTTGTATAACATGGTGATGATGTTACTAATGATTCGGATTGTATTGAAGAAGGCAGCTAGGCTCGAAAATTTGACAAATGACACCAGCTTATTCAATTTTACCATATGGAGTTCTGTCTTTATTGTTGGTTGTTTATTTAGATATTTGAATAGTTGGCCGTAGATAGTTCGCCTTCAATGTTGACAGATCTCTATGGCTTTACTGCTAGCATGCTGTTGATGACGCAAAAACCGATCACGTTTCTAAAGTTTGGCGAATTCCAGCAATTTCAGTGGTTTTTAACTGATCAGCTCTCCTTATCGTTATTTGTTTCTTTCACCGCATGGCTGCCCGTGTCTTGAAATTAAAGGCATGTATTATATAACACGATGAAGAAGAAGAAGATGATGATGATGATGATGATGTTACTAACGAGAGAGCCAGGAAGGCTCGAAAATCTGGCGCTCATGCAATTTAATCAGTTTCCAACCGATTAATTTTCCAGATTTGTAATTTGTTTCTGTTTTCTGTTTCTTCTTTTTGACCTATTGAACGTATTAGCGGTTGGCAATCTATATAAGCATATTCGGCTACTATCGAATTCTCCAAAGAAATTTCTGGAGCTAGAATCGAAATGGGTGTGCACCTTGAAAGGCCCACGAATCTGTGGAGGGTTGAACAAAGAGAAGTATTTTTAGAGACATCTTTTACTTTATAATGTTCTTTCTTTTTCTCAGCTGCCTTTTCAGGAACGCTTTAAATGAATGGCATGAAATCCTTGTTTAGAACTATGCATTTAGGCTGCATTTTGTAAATGCGGGGTTTACATGGGAGTCCAGTTAAAGTTAACTCGTTTAAAGTAAATTCTTGCTTGAATATATAGATAGATAGATAGATAGATAGATAGATAGATAGATAGATAGATAGATAGATAGATAGATAGATAGATAG
>JBCEWB010059917.1:0-13735 GCA_039654565.1 Peronia peronii
ACATACATACATACATACATACATACATACATACATACATACATACATACATACATACATACATACATACATACCATGATGCTTTAATCATTCAGTTTGAAACGTTGTGATTGTTTTGGGGCAGCTTTTAGTTCAATCCCTTGCTGCCACATCATACCTGTGCTTTGGCTCTCTGTTTGATGGGTCACAACAATAGGAATGTTGTTGTGGTGTTTCCTTGACAGTTGTCAAGTCATGATTTTGTTTATTGACTTTCCGATGACAACATGGCAAACTGCAAATGAATGCCCACACCGACAAGTCATTAAGAATCCTCTCTCAAAAGCCACTGTTTTCGTATGACTATAAGCTACTTACTACCTACTTAGTGCCTACTTAGTGCAGAGTGTTTTGACCCAGGGTTTCAATGGGGGTCTATTGATTTGGGAATGGAAAGCTAAACATTCCTTTGTCCAACTTCGCTTTTGTCTGTGCTGGTCAGGACTATAAAGATGTTAGTTAACCCGTGGGGTTACTAAGAATTTGATGCGGGATAGAGTTCCATCATTTTTTTATCAGCATAATTTGAATTCAACTAACGTAACTCGGGACATGGTGAGTAGGAGAGGGTATTGTTTGTGTGTTTGTGTTGGGGTTTAACGGCACATCAGCACGATTATGGCTATATTGTGCCAGATTCGGTAAAATGCGTTTACACGTCAAGAAGAAGAGAGGAAAGAGAGCGGAACAGAAGACAGGAGCAAGAAGAGAGAGAAGAGATGTCAACCCTGAAACGTCAAGGATAGCATTCCGTGGAAGACATCCCACCGATGGCGGGCTTTCATCGTCTGCAGGGGGACAAGAAAAAGGAGGGGGAGGAGAAGATGGATTAACAGTGCTCTACTATGCACATAGACTATAATAATTATTGGCAAAAATATTCGAAAGAAGAAACAGGCAAAAGCTCAATGTTTTATTTTTCATTTCGCCTATCTCACGCCGATGACATAGATAAATCGGCTTCTTGTTTTGTTTTGTTTCGTTTTGTTTTCTCAAAACCACTAGAAGTGACTTGGACACTAATGTTGCATGATCGTGGTATGATGTGTTCAGGAGGTAAACCTGTGTAAATACTCTGAAACGTGTCTTTGAATTATCATCTTTTGTTTTCGAAGGTGATTTTTTTTATTATTAAAGATAGGCTATTTTAACCTTTTCCATCGAATTCGGCATGTTCAAATTAGAGGAAAACAGTGAAAAAAAATCGACTTTTTCAAATGGTTGCCATGGCAACGCCGCCATCTTGGATTTTGGCATCTCTAAAATGGCTAGCTTCAAAATCTACCTAGTCCACCAAATTTTAAGAAAACTGGATGAAACTTGGTGAACGTCTTGTTTAACATAATATCTAAAAAGATATATATTTTCACCTGTCTGTATACAAAAGAAAATTTTCTAGAAATTTTTGAAAATGCCCTGTAGCGAAATTTCAAATTTCCCCGTTTTTTCATACTAAAAACCTATTTTTCTCTAAAACTTACCAACAGAATGGTATGCGCATATGTACGCTTTTTGGTTTTGTTGTGAAAATGATGTATGCCAAATTTGGTTAAAATCGGTTTAGAAATAAAAAGGTAGCAAAATACTGACTTTTGACCTCAAAATAGCCCTTTTTTACATACTAGCCCTCTCTCCATGATTTCTGTGTCTTTTGTTGCCTCTTCCTGGTTTTCTGGGTATACTTTTTCTTGAATTTTGTTCCCTACCCCCCTCATTATAAGGGCTCCCATAGAGCCACTTCCGGGTGCTTGAGGGCCTATATGTGGTCCCCATATCTTTTTCTGTCCAAACCAAGAGTTTCCTGACCTTTACTGTGGCACATAGTCCACAACTAAGCTCTGAAGTAGCAGAAATAAAGGAAAGTTTTACTATTTATAGGACGAGGAAGTTCATTCTAGAGCACCTGCTACTGATAATCTGCCTGATCAGCAGTTTTTTTTCGGCTCTGAGTGGTCATCCAGTGTCCATCCCTGGTACTGGGGCTCATGATATTGCTACAGAAGGTCATTTCTAAGTATTTTATGCACTCTTCGCCTCATTATAATCAAAAAGTGATGATCCATCACTTGATGTAGCAGCCAGAGGGAGCCAAATCCTGGTTGACAGTAGGCTAAGCCTATCGTTGAATGACCATTGATCAAACAGGTTAGAATGAACATATCCACTTTTTGATACCATTTTTATACGCAGAAAAGACCGACCTTTTAAGAGACAACAAAATCCAAAATCGCATTTTTTGAGCATATTTCATATATTTCAGGACCCGCCCCTCCCCCCTCAATGTTCGCCTACATGTCTAGAATATCTGACAATGATTCATTTAGTTACAACGACTTTTATGTTTAAAGTTAAGGGCTAAGTGCAAAACAGAGAGAAATATAGCATGAATGAATAACTGCACTGCTCATCAATTGAATTATTATTAACGATGAAGTTCTTTAGCTGTAACGATCTATTTGAAATCTATGCTGGCTTTTTCACACTGAATGACTTGCAATCATAATATTCTTAAGTTTTGAAACATATTGTTAAGCATTAGTTTAATAATAACTGAAAAGAACAACAACAATCCCAATAATAACAACAATAGCAACAATAACAACAACAACAAAACAGAAAAGAAAGAAAACAAGAAAAAACTGATTAAAAAAAAACAGTTCTATCAATGTTTTCGCTATCTTTATTTATATTTAATTTGTATTTATGTATATTAACTTGTATTTAGTCAATCCATGATCATATGTTCTTCTCTCAAGCGGTTTGAAAATTTACAGGTTTATTTTCCTTATTTATGTCACTAGATCTAGTTGCTTTTAAGTGGGGGTAAATCAGTCACTGGTTTGGCCCTTTTTCTTGGTACTTATGATCTGTCTACAAATCCAAATCATTCTGACGATATTGCTATATGATAGATCTAAGCTTAGTATGTCAAATACAAAGAGGTTTGGGGGGGGGGGCAGAGTTGAGATGAGGTGAATATTATATGATCAAGACACAAAGTATAGGTGCCAAACACTTTTTAATATCACTTTAAATAATTTCATCATAGACATGACTGAGGTTGATAAACAATGCTGAAAATCACATCTGATACCGGTACATCACTGGCAATTGTAATGTTTTCATTTCGAAAAGACAATCAGAATTGCAATGCAGGTTTATCGCAGGTGTGTTGATAATATAAACATAAGCACAAAAAGATAATCACATCAAAAAATTTATAACGACATTTCATTGAAAGTGTTTTTATAATATAAACACATGGACAAAGAAGGAGAAATCATCGATCATTTGAAAGGGCGTTTCTTCACAAGATATATATGTTATGCATCGGTTCCTCTAAGTTACCTCACACTTCATTTACTGTTAATGACCGATGTCCTCATTCAGTCATACTATGTGATAGACATACAATCCACCACACAGACACCTTGAAAATAAGTGCTTAGCCATGTGCTACGTCTTATATGTGAAGCAGAAAAAGTAATGATATCAACGAAGATAATTGACACAACAGAGAAACAGCTCGTTAAAACAAAAACAAACACGATTAAAGACATGAAAATGACTGATTATGATGATGATAAAGACCAAGACCATGACGACGGCGACTATGACGGTGCTAATAATGATAATAATAATAATGATAAAAGATGATGATGATAAGGATGAGTAGGCAACAGCACTTTTTTCTTGCCGTGATCAATCGCGAATGGATAGGCAGTAGGTGAGCACAAATATGCAAAGGGAAGCAAACAGAATTTAACCACTTCACATGTTTTCTAACATTCAGAGCAATCTGAAGAACAGTTGTTATAACCATTTCTGGTTTGTTGTTTGTATGTTGTTGTTGTTTCCAACTCACGAAGATTAAGCTCGATTTGCACTTAAATTCAGTTTTGAAAAAAAAAGTAGTAACCAACACATTTTACATGCCGTAAACGACTAATCGCTGTCGTTGTTACCTGTTACCTATTTCTTGACCTTTGCTGATGTCAAGTGAGCGTCGAGTTGACCACCCCCAGGAGCTTGAAAGGCCTAAAAACAGAGTAACAAAGGAGCGTCTTTATAGAATAGGCTACTAACTTTCTCCAGTCCTCTCTGTCTTCCACTGTTTTTTGACAATCAGCAAATCTTATTCCCGGCCATTCTCCGATGTTGTTTTCCTATCTCTCCTTTGTTTTCATTTATTGCAGCTGCTCCTGACTATGTCTTGCTGCAATAGTCTTTGTTATAACAATCTGACAGAACCTTTTAGTCAGCATACAGGGAGAATCACAGCACAGAAACAGCTTTGTGCGTGTCACCAATGATCTTCTCACTACTGCCGATTAAGGCATGATTTTCAGCCTTTGTTTGATTGATCTATCAGCAGCATATGATACTCTAGATCATTCATACTAATTCAAAGATTAGCAGTTACTTATGGCCTATCTGGAACTGTATTGGCTTGGTTTCCCTCTTATCTGACTGACAGATCGCAAGTTGTTATAGAGAATAGCTATTCTCGAAAATTTACCATAAATATAGTGTGCCCCAAGACTGTTTTAGGACCGATTTTATATACCTCATATACTCGGCCTCTTGCAAAAAAATTTACCGAATATAAAATGAACTATCACGTCTATGCTGATGACACGCAAATTTATGAATCTTCAACCCCCACATCATACTGATAGCGGTATCGAGTCCGTCAAGGACTGGATGCAAATAAATAGACTAAAACTAAATGATGACAAAATGGAAATAATGGCCTGCTCCACTGAGGGAAAATTGAACTCGATCTTCTAACAACCATTTCAGTGGCTGGTTCTAAAACTGTTTTCTCTGACAAGGCTAGAAACCTAGGTGTTATTTTAGATAAGACATTGTTTATGAAATATCAAATCAATCAGGTGATAAGAACATGTTATGCTGAACTGAGAAAAACAAGTCTTCTAGTACCATATTTGAGTGATACTGTTATGAAAACAGCAGCTTTTCTGAGGGGGCTGGAAGACGATAAGCCTGTTAAACTTCAAAGCCCGCTTTGCCTTTACAACCTTGAGACACCATCACAGCATTCCTCTACTCAGATCACTGCACTGGTTACCTATTAAAGCCAGGATTGAATGCAAGTGGCAACTCGCTGTTTTCACGTTCAGAAGTCTACTGCACCAGCTTATCTAGCAGATTTATTATGCCGTTATGTACCTCCAGAATTTGAGATTTAAGAGCTTTAACCACCTTTCTATTCCTCGTTCCCATATAAAAGAATATGGTGATAGAGCATTCTCTTATGCATGACCTTTAATCTGGAATGCGTTGCCTGGGTGCATTCGCAACTGTTCAAGCTTAGAATCACTTAAACGACCTCTAAAACATACTTGTTTAACAAGCATCTGTCTGTTTAAGTAGTGTTTTCCAGCTTTCCCTCGAGATGATTGTCAGTTGTGTCTACAAACGTAAGTATGGGTTTGAGTCTTACATTTTTGTGTATGAGAGCATATCTCTGATATGTTTGTATGCCTTGTTATGATTATGTTTGTATGCTGTTACTCCTATTTATATTGAGGCATATTCTGTGTGTGTGGCTGTAAAATATTTTGCTTCTGTAAAGCGCTTCAGGGGTGAGACGCTATATAAATGCCTTTTATTATTATTATTTTCATCTTGTAAGATGTTTTTTCGCAGGCCCTGGCGATCGGAACACACTTCGTTCAATTTTCGTTTCGTTTCTTCACAGTGTTGAGGAGATTCTTGCAAGGTCCTATTATAGCTTCCAGGATTTGGTTGGGTACCTTTTCATTTGATTTGTTGATCACCAAGCAGTGGCTCCTTCCGAGAAATCAGGGTGCTTATTATCATGAAGTGATAGAGACGGCTTTGAAACCAACTAGAGCCTTTATTACGTTTAATCCTCAGAACAATTACAACAAATGCGTAGGCCTACATATTATCATCTAGGCAAAGGCAACGTCTAAATGGTGGACAATTTTTGAGCCCTCGCTTAACCTGCCATTTCAACATACTACACCAGAACAGGGCCAAAAATAAATCTCTCGGATATAACGAAAATCTTCAAGATGAAACACTCAACTGTACTCTCTAACTGAAGTTACAGCAACAATATGACTTACAATATGAATGTCAAGAAAAAGGGTGGGTGGTTATAGGGTCGGAGTGAAGGCTAAATAGAGGCGAGGTGTGATGTGTTGAAGGCGGGACCCGATGGTTTATAGATGAAGACAAGGGACGCACGCCGTTATTAGGGAGTTTGCAATTTCCGTCGCTGGAATGACGGAGACGTAAGCTATTTTTAGAATTCTCTGGCAGTCTTAAAATAGACCCCTTTACGTTCGCGGCGCAGTTTGAGTTTGCGTTTACTGAACGATTACGTGAACAGATCACAATCACCTGTGCTCTCGTGCTGTGCGCTTTTCAAGATTCAAGTCCAGAGCGCATTTTTTCTTTGATGAGTTGCTGTGTCATTACAGGATAACATGATCGGTAGACCATTTAATAACAATGTATTAGCTCTTATAACGTAGCCTATATGTATTACAAATGTTTTTTTCTAGATCTAGACTGGTCACTACTAGATTCTAGATTTCATATCCCCCTCTCTTTGTCTCTCTCTCTTTGTCTCTCTCTCTCTGTCTCTCTCTCTCTCTCTCTCTCTTTCTCTTGTTTCAAGAAAATATGTGCATTTTCAGGCTGTTTATAATTGATAAATCGAATCAATAGTGCAATCATTTCCAACAAACTGCCCACTAAACTTCTGAATTCGTTGAAATTTATTTAAATACAAGAGCCACCTAACTTATTCCAGCTGAAAAAAAGAGTGTTTAAAAAATAGCTGTCTATTTTATGTAATTTCGTTTAATTTTGTTTTTGTACAGATCTAGTTCTGCACACATACAAAAAAAAAAAAAAACACAGGCAAATCTTTGATTTATTTGTACTGTTTAAAACATTTTCAATTGATGTGAATCCGATTTTTCTTTTAAAAAGTGATATCTCAATTCACTAACAAAGTACAAGGTTTCTACAATTACCCAAATGTCTATATGATGTGTGAATATGAGCTTTATATTAACTGTGCACTATTGTATTTATGTAATAGTAATCATGAAATGAGCATTGCTGCAGCTTTTTGAACAAGGTGCTAAATGAGAGACCACCAACTTCACCTTTCCAACAAGTTGCAAAATGTAAGCATAAATGCTCTTTTTCTGACAAAATGCAAAATAAAACTTTGACGCAACTCTTCCGATAAGCTGCGAAACTTGAACATTTATATACTTTTTCTGCAAAAGTTGCAAAATGCGAGCATAAATGCAGTTTTTCAGACAAATTGTAAAAATGAGAGCTTCGATGCAATTTTTGCGACAAATGGTAAACATTAGCAACAAAGCAATTTTTCCGACAAGCTGTGAAATGCTAACATTAATGCAATTTTTTCAATGGTTATATAAAAGCTTTAACACAATTTTCCAACAATGCGAGATGTCATTATTAATGAATTTTTTTCCGACAAGTTGTAAAATTAGAGCATGGATGCACTAATTTCCGGCAAGTGTCAAACATTGTAATTTTTCAAACAACTTGTAAAAATAAGAGCCTAATGCAATTTTTCTGACACGTTGCAAAATGTGAGCATTAATGCGATTTTTCCGATGATTATAAAAATACAAATTAATTTCAGTTTTTCTAGCGCTGCGAGATGTGATCATTAATGGAATTTTTCCGACAAGTTGTAAAAATAAGAGCGTTAATAGTAATACAATTTTTCTCACGAGTTGCCAAATATGGGCATTAATGCAATTTTTCTGACAAGTTGTAAAAAGAGCGCCTTAATATAAATTTCCAAAAGTCACAATATGTGATTACTAATGCAAGTTTTCCAATAAGTTGTAAAAATAACAGCTTTAATTGTTTTTTTTTTTTTTCAGACAAGTTGCGAATTTCGTTTCTATTTCAGTCATTTTATTATGTTTTGTTTCATGTTGATCTAGATACTGCAAACACATACATTCGCATGCAGATTTAGATCTGCAGCCTGCCCACTGTTTCAAACATTTGTGATCAATATCATATTAAATACGTATGTTTAACATCGGTCTTTTTTGTCTGTCTGTCTACTGCGCTAATCATATTCTACATACAAATTCTAACCTTGCATTATCACCAATAATTGTAGATCACTTCATCATGAACTGCACCAGCGCAATGCCGCCGGGTCTGTTAGGCCTACAATCTCATTTTTGTTGTCAACAATATGTGCGGTTTCATTCACTCTTTGCAAGCTGTTCCTTTTGTTTCGTGATCACTGTGTACGAACTAGAAAAGCTATCTTGAGAGGCAAGGCCATTGAACTGTAAATTATCAAGAAAGTTCTGTTGTGTTAAAAGCACCGATTCTTATTTTAAATATCTCTCTTTTCGCATCATTTTTTTTCCAGTAGATCTGGATCTAGATCTAATAGAATCGACAACTTGATATCTGTATAAGAAAAATACTTGAACAATTTTAAATTTTGCTTATCGATAATGGTGTAGATCTAATCTACAACAGTAGTTCGATGCAAGAAATACACAAACCTATGCGCACATATTAGATCTAGATTAGATCTAGTATCTTTGGCCTAGGCACTAACCGTGGCCTTCGAGAAGTCCGTACCAACAGTTAGTTGTGCTTCATCAGCATAATTTGCACTACTAAACGACCATAGAACTTTCAAATAAATGGTTTTCCTTAATGTTTGGCCACTTTGGTACTTAACAGAAATTGAAATTTTAAAATGATACAACAATTTACTGTAAAATAGCCCACAAAACGAAATTCGTACTGGGGCGATACCTTACGGCGATAGCTGGCAGAAAGGCCGTTTGAAAACAAAACGACGGTCAGATTTGCCGACAACACTCTCCGGGAATTTCCGAAAGTGACGCTTCAGGGGTCAAAGGGTACGTTCCCGTCGTAATCGAGGCGCATCGAAAACTCTCTATTATATTTGTCTACCAACCGTAGAGTCGCGCTTTTACGTATCACGTCTAGCCCGTATTTAACTCACAATATGAATGTAAGTGACAAAGTAAAGTAATTCTTTGATCAGCTCATAATGAATTCATGTCTGTACTCGACAGATATCGAGACTAGTGGTCAAATCAATGCTGTCGATCCATTCAACAAATGAACTATTATTCAGGTGTTTCCCTAAACCAAATCAAAGCAAGCTATCATGAATGACAAAATCACCACATACACACACAATGAAAAAGTGGCAGAAAAAAAAATCCACAGGCATTTTTGACATTTTTTGGTAAGTACAACGGGATGAACCAGGCTAACAACTTATATTTATATTTCATTTCTTTCTCACAACAGTAATAGAATTCAGAACATAAGAAACGAAGAAACCGTCCATGTAAAACAAATAACACCAAAAGAAATTGATAATTTTAGGCAGAGATGTAAATGCAAGAGTACGGTAAAAATATCGTTCTTCGTTATTCATTAAAAGTGGTAATTATAAGCAGCACAATTTGAGATCAGTTGAATAGAAAAATTAATAGATACAATACCACAATACAGAGAAAGAAACAAGACAAGGTTGATGGGCAAGAATTGAATGTGTTCGGGGCAATGAAATGAGGTATATTTGACGTATCTCTAACGAGCTTATACTACCCCATCCTGTTAGAGATTCATATCGTTCTACAATTAAGTCTTGATTATCACTGCAATCAGTCTTGTCTTCTCAAAATCAGCCCAAATTCAAGACTGTTTCTTTACTCCGCCTTTTTGTGATGCTAGTCGGGATATTATGGTTTGCATGTTGTAAATGTCAATATATCTTGCATATATACCGTGTTTCATCATCTGTGAATGGAATTACATTTTTGAGGAAAAAAAAATAATAAAGTATATCTCATATTATCGTATCTTATCTCAACGTGTATGTAAAAAACCAGTGTGCTTAATTGAAAAAAAAAAGGTAAATGATGTAATCTAACATTTCTACAGTTTGGAAACGTCATATGTGATAACAGTTTGTTCTATGACGTTGATTGATTTATACTCCACTTGCAGAGTTTACAATATCGTTAAATTCATCATGGTCACCATTACCCAGGTCAGTTTGAGTGATCTGAAATAACTCAATAAATTTATTTTGCCTGAATCAAAAGTGTGACCTAGGTGTCATGAATAAAACGTTTGCCTACTTATATTTCCTATGAGTTTTAGAATTTCTTTACCAATAATATATGGTCCACATTACATGGTACACTACTGCCAAATGAAAACCCCAAAACATGAGTTGGGCACATGTATTATTGTGACCGTGATGTAATGTAGGTGAGCCGTTCAAAGTAAAAGCAAAAAAAAAAAAGGGGGGGGGGGAGCACAGATTGCGGATAACTTGATGAACAATTGAATAACAATGAAGATTCGAATTAAAGTGCATTATCTATCAAATCAATGCATGTAATCACACAAATCAATACTTTGCTTAATGACCATACCGTTTATTAAATGATGGTCCATGGTACAATTGACCGTCGCTAGGGAGTCATTTTAAATTGACTTGTAAGACCGAGACCTTTAGTGCTGTTTCTACTGTAAGTGAGAGACAGAAAGAGACAGAGAGAGAGAGAGAGAAAGAGAGAGAGAGAGAGATCGGATAAAGATTTCCGTAAAAGCTCTGTTGAAGCTTTTATAATCAGAACTAGTGTAATGGCCTAAAAAGGGAAATAAGGGAAATACGTCTGTAAGGGAAATAACCGAGGTATTCAAATCCTCTGATATGAGACTATTAACTCCCTTTATTTGAAAGCGTGATACTCTTTGAGTTGAGCACGGATAGTCTCACTTCTTCATTAAGAATGAACCTGTTTATTCTCACTGTTAGTATATTTTCACATGCAAATATCCCATAACTCATTATTTTTCTCTCTTTTTTTAAAACACATTTTATTTGTTTAAAACCGAAAACGTTAATACTGTGAACCGATTGCTGTTTCTGGTCTGACAATTAATGTAATACAAACTTTTTTCGATACAATGTCTGAAGAATATAAGCAGCTTTATAAATACTGAACATTGGAACTTTGCTCATATAAACAGTGAGAAAAACAACATTTTGAGTTACTTGACCTTAATTAAATAGATGAAATACAATTATATAAAAGAATAAATAAATAATAAATAAAATTATAAATAAATTTATAATTAAAAAGTGTAAACAATAAATAAATCGTTTAAGAGTTTGCTTTATACATATGATAAATGACAAAGTTAGTGACACCCCCACAAGTTAGTTTTACTGGTAAAACACTTTTAGGGTGTTAGTTATGCTTACGGCATGAGTCATGGCTTGATTGAGATCAAAATCTCATTCCATAAAACCACATGTAGAAATAAGGCAAGCTTTTATTTTTTAATGGTGAGGACTGACAGCTCTGTATCCAGTTCTCAAGTGTCTGAAAATTGCCTTTCTGTGAATAGAAAAGTCAAGAAGGTCATGAATAAGGCTGATTATTATGAGACGTCGAAATGACAAGGAAAGGATGAAGTATTTTGTTGAAATAAAGCAGTTTCATACGAAGAGATATTCTTAGAAATATTGACAACACAAAATGGAAAACATAACAATTGAGTCTATCGAAATGAATCGAGGCTGCAAAGACAGTTTTCTAATGATAAACCAATAAATCGAATACGAAAATTGAAGGTATGGTCAGAAGACAACCAAGTTATGTCTTTTTAATAAAATTAAATTCAAAACCTGTTGATGGAATATCAGACGAGTGTGCTAAAATGACACAATTTTAGCAATCATATTAATATGAATATATTATGAGAAAAATCAACATTAAAAGTATACGGGTTAATTAACAAGGCATTTACAACTGCGTTCTTCGGCCACAGGATTTCTTGTAAAGAGAAGACAGTCACATGCAAATTAGTAATTTTAAATTAAATGAGAAGTTTGAAACTACAATATCCAAGTCTAATAAAACTACCAAAGTAGTAAAAACTGCGCAGCAGCCAAAGGGATGAAAACAAATTAATTATTTTCTGTCGCACTTCAGGACAGGAAAGGTCAGAGAAAAGTACAGAACTTCAGGCCCAAGTTTTAGAAGAGTGGCTGGACAGTAGGACACCGCCGTCAACATGCTTATATTGTATACTTTATATTTCTTGTTTTAATTTTTTTGTCTTTCATTGTGGAAATGAATACGATATGATTATTTTCATGTGGGCAAATAAAATATTAATTCTCCATATTTGCAGGAGTCTCCCACTAGTCTAACGCACTTTGTCAATATGCCATCTTTACGACAGTTAATTATCCAGTTTATTCAAATATAATTTTCCACACTAATAAATGATACCGCAAATCTGTTGCATGACTGGGAAATTGCATTTTGTTCACTTTCTCATTTTATTTAATTGAATGAAAAAGACAGCGAAATAAAATTGGTCATTTTTCTCGTAAGAGAATTTCTAGGGAAAAGCCGTTTTGTTCAGAATCGCAAGGCGTATGTCAAGGTGAGGGGAGAGCACTGGATTATCGTGTGTGCACGTTTACATCTGGGACGTACATGAAGAAGAAAGACGGGACCTGACTGTTCATAGATAAACTATCTCTTTGAGCCGAGAAAATAAACAGAAGCAGAACCAGTCATAGTTTGGCCTATGGATGTTGGAGATTGGCTGTCAAAATGATTAAAATGATTTTACAGCCTCAGAGAAAATGACATAGGAACTTGAAGGAAATACGACTAAAGTGAATTCAGTAAGGGAGTAATTGGTAAGCTGTTAAAACACAACAGTATTTAGATGGACATTAATTTTAGCTACCAATTTATTCTTGGACACCTGATGTTCGGCATTAGCTGTATGAAGCGTAGCAAATGAAAGTAAAGGAGAGATAGTACAGATGTGGAAAGAATGAATCTCTGGTTTGGGCAGTCCATCAACGATGAAGACTTTTCTTTGATCCGTTAAATTACCAAGGCTTGGAATAGCTTTCATTAGTCAATAAGGTGAGCCATCATTGTTCCAGAATGTCCCTCCATATGCATTACAGCTATGGGACATGTCCTTATCTTGTCACGGTTCAGGAACAAAGCTGATCAGATACCATAGTGTAACAGATTGTACTCTTTGCTGTAGCAGCTGCATTAGTATGACATACTCTCCAAAATGTGTCAAGGCATGGAAAGAAAGGAGTCGATCTGTTAACATAAATATGCAAACGGACAAATCTATATTTCCAGTACTGAAATATTCTCCTACATACAAAATCAACATTTCCAGCTTAGACTGATTACACAATGAATATGTAATACGAACCAGGTGGTATGCTAACTTATTGCTGACCAGATCATGATGTACTATTTGTTTGATTCAAAATTCATAAATCCATTTCTTGTTTCGTTTCTTTTTAATTCTACGAGTTCAAGAAATTCACACGAACAAAGACATCTATATAAAAGAACAGCTTTTTTTTCTGCAAACCATCTTTTATGATCTGTTTTGTGTCACCATATCACAAAGGAAATTTATAGGGCTTATTGTTAACGAAACATTGGTAAGTTTTTAATCATATTTTAAACAGTTTTCCTCTGTGGGGGTAGGGGGGGGGGGGGGGGGAGGGGGAAGCGGGAGGAATGGGTTGGGGAGGGGGGGGGATAGAGGCATGAAG
>JBCEWB010059928.1:0-13734 GCA_039654565.1 Peronia peronii
GGAAAAAAGTTGATTTTTTTTCACTGTTTTCCTCTAATTTGAACATGCCGAATGCAAGGGACAAGGTTAAAATAGCCTATCTTTAATAATAAAAAAAAAATCACCTTCAGGACCCCCCCCCCCCCTCCTAAGATTATCAAGTTCTCTGTCATTCGTTGCATCTGAGTGCATCAGTATGTATGCAGTGAAAAGGAAACCATATGCATTTATCAAGATCAACCTATGGCCTCACATGTTCCAGTTGTCCTTCCAGCTGTTAACTTCATTTGTAACTCATTCTATCACAATAATGAAAAGAATTGGTGATCCTGTCCCATATCTGTCTTGTCTGACACCTGTTTTGGCCTCCAAACTGCCTGTTAGCTGTCACAAATGGAGAAAACTTCATTTGTTCCATCTTACATATTCAAGTAAGCTGAAAGTTATTTCAGGGATGTTATAATGTCATAGGAGTTTGAGCATTTCAATTTCTGTCCAAACTGTTGGATTCTTTTTCAAGATATATTTAACTAGTAATGGTGATTTCTGTTTAACTGATTGCTCCATTAC
Source organism: Peronia peronii (assembly GCA_039654565.1). Taxonomy (NCBI): domain Eukaryota; kingdom Metazoa; phylum Mollusca; class Gastropoda; order Systellommatophora; family Onchidiidae; genus Peronia; species Peronia peronii. The sequence goes on from JBCEWB010059928.1 coordinate 550, forward strand.
CATTCTCAGAGTTACTATTAATTTTATTTTTATAGCTTTTCATTCACCCTGGCCATAATCCTTTCATCACAAAAATATCTTTTTTTCTCTTTATTGGCATGGAGTGTTTGTCACCCACCTCAAAATTCTTATGCCTCTCCAAATTTATACAACAGCCAAATTTCACATTCATACTTATTTCAAAGCCTAAATAAACTGTAATTTTGATATTACTGATAAAAATATTTTTTGATTGGTAGCTGGATGTTTCATCAAAATGCAGTTGAAGAATATATCCAGGTTTAAAATTATGTAGGAATTACAAAAATACAAACAAAAACTGGGGAATTCTCTAAAAGTCAGGAAAATAGTTTGGGAAACCCATGCCCTAAAACAGACTTGTTTTCCATGGTGGAAGGGAGATAATCCATGCACATACTGACATAGAGACAGGGCAGATGAACATAAAAATATGTAAGAAATGGTCAATGTTCAGGATCAAATCAAATGACTCTTCAAGGCTCATGGACAATATTTTTCTCTATAACTTAAGACAGGAGAGATATAAATAAGCATTTCAAATATCATGTTTCTTTTCATCCTTGTAGACTTCTATATGATAATTACAGGCAATAAAAATTAATAATACATACACCTTAGTTTTTCCTAGAAGCGTTCAGTACTGTGCCACTGCTTACCTATGAACTTAAGATGACCAAGAATTATATGAGAAGAGCAGAAAATGTAAGCATGATCCCAGGTTCTGCATCATAACAGAAAAAAATACACAAGCATACAAACATGAAAGAGAAAACAACAACAACAACAACAAAAAACAAAACAAATTGCCTCATGGATGCTAACTTAACCCTATCACTGCCAAAATACAAAAGTATATTTTGTCATCCTCTTCATGTTCAAATCAGTGAATTTTTTTATAATTGTCACAAGGGGAATACCCAAACTGCTCCCGAGATTTAGAACTGTCGCTGAGCAAAAGCTGTCTAAAACAGTTGATGGAAGAATGTGATAGGAGTTAAATTTTTAGTGATAATGTGTCTGGCAGTGAACAAGTTAACATTATATATGAGTTGGTGCCACAAACCTCAATGCAAGTTGCATTTCAATATTAGTATTTTTATACATCACTACAGTGTGTCACTTTTCATCTCTATTTTGATATTAATATCGATCGAATTTATTCAGCCTTTGCAAAGTTACTGATATTGAAAACACCAACCCCTCCCACTCAACTTCTGAGAAAATCACCTTTAAATGTGGCGGTGTGTTTTTTCACGTTCAGCATGAGAATCACCTCTTTTATTTTCTAGTGAGGGATTTAGAATTAACATTTACGCATGAAATTTGGCTTGGTTATAGAAAAGTTATTGATAAAATCAATCTGTGCATCTATAACCGATGAGACCTGCAGAGGACCGGGGAATATGGACACATTTTATGGTATACTTCCACAGATTTTGCAAGACCTATATCATACCCCCTTACCTTTAATGAACAAAATAGTATACTTGCGACATTTTCAAAGATTCAGCCTTACATATGACGTACACATGTGGATAAACTACCATATTTCATCAAATCTCATAATGACCCAAGATATTAATTGTTCACCTTCATATGCCAGTTTCTCTATTGGGTAGTTGTGACTGAGGTTCGTGGAGCTGCTTACACATAGAGATTATTTGAAACAAAAAAGATTTTTAAAAAAAAGAAAAAAAAAAGAATACTTACCTCCCCGACAAGCCTGGATAATGAAAATTTTTGGTTTTCCTCTCAGCCCTTTGCAGTTTGTGTTATCAAACAGCATGAAAATTTCATTGAGGGGAATGCGTTTGCCATCTGTGCCAAAGATGTACTCTTCTTCTCCATGGCTCAACAGACATATGAAGCATGCATCATAGTTTCCATGTTCTTCCATTTTGGCAAACTCCCGCAGTTTGATAACCATTTCCTAAATGGGGAAAAAAAATTTATGGTATTCACAAACAGAAAGCTCTAACAAAATTGAAAGGCTTGATACACAATTTTGACCTAAGTAATAGACTAGCTCATCTTCATCTGAATCTGACTCATGTTAGATATGCATAGTTTTGATGAAAAGATCTACTGTATGAATGATGCTTGCTACTTTACACTCTAAATATGACATAGAATGGCAACTCAGGAAAATGTGAAAACATAGATAATTTTTTTTTTTTTTTTTCAGGCAATGCACACTGCAGATCAGCAAACTTTGTTTAGGTTAATTATTTGAGTCACAAATCCACATTCGGAGTTAGACATGCCAAAGCTTATTCCTATTCAGTTCATCCATTGCCAATAACTTTTCTCCCTCTAAGCCATTGATTTGCCAATACTGTAGACAATAATTGCTATATTATGGAGGTCAGGCACAATCTGAAGTCAGAAGTTGCTAATTTAAATTGCAGGTAAAATACTGTTTTTTAACTCAAAGACATTTCAATATTAATTTGCAATTGCTGACATAGCCCACTCAGATGACCAGCTGTGATAAGTCTCTCCAGAACTATAAAACAACAGCTTTCAGTACCATTTAGGTGAAAATAAATTTATGCAGCTGATTGGTTCACAGCGCTTGATCTTCCCTAAAAGAGCATAAGATCAACATTACCTGGGCAGACAATCCATCTTTATCATTGTATACGATAGTGTCAAAATGCAGCTGGCAGAGAAGACTGCACAGATTATCTCTATCAAAGTTGGTGCCTTTTCTTGCTGGCTTGCCTTCCACTTCATCAACGTTAATGATTAAGGCTAATCCCCTAGGAATGCTCCGCATCGGATATGCCTGTGAAGTAAATCACCCATCCATTTGACCATTTTTTAACATCAATTTGTCAACTGCATTACTGAATTATAATGTCTGTAATATAGCGTTTAATCTGACAACATTGTAATACTTCCATTTTAATGCAAGCAAAGTGCAATAAATTAAATTTTATCATAAGTGGCTAGAATATGCAATAATGGAGACGCAAGCAGATACAATGAATAAAAACTTTCAAGGAATTTAAATATTTTGATCCATTTTCCAAGTTGAAAAGCAGTACAAGCATTTCATTTCAAGGTACTGAATACATATTGTATGACACTTAAAAGATTTGCAAAATTAACTAATGTTTATTAGCAATATCTTGATAGGATACCTTTTTGGAATTTGTGATGAAGAATTCTTTACTGCAGTGCTCTACTTTAACACTAACACACCCATCAGGTAAGTCAATGTCATCCATGTCCTTGAGTACACTCCTAGGCACAGAGATTTCTTTGATGGACGGTTGATATGATGAAAGAGGTAATACTTTGGATGACAAGAAGGGGATGCCTGTCTCTTCTAGCCCAACTGAAATTGTGACAGGTGATGCTGAGAGAGAGAAGACAAGATATTTAACAGTTCCTGGTCACTGTGTAAAAAAATACTTATCTGACTATAAAAGGACCTGCAAAATCAGTAATGATTGAAACGGGACAGTATATATGAGTGAATGAAAACAACACCAACAAAAAAGAGAGAGATAGGATGGGTGTGTGCCTGTGTATATGTCCACATTATAAGTGTTGGCGTGATCAATGGAAGATGCGGGAGGAAGAAAGAAATGAGGAACATACTGAAAAAGAGACAATAACAAAATAAGGATGTTAGAATAGCCTCTTAACATTTCATTAAAAGCAAGAACAACTAGAAATTTTTTTTTAAAAAACAAGAAAACACAAACCTGATTCAAAAAGTTTAGTTTATCTTAAAGACAAAATCTAGAAAAATAATGAAGTTTACACTCTATAATAGTCTAAAATATATAACAGAGACAAGTGTGATAGGCAAACTGAGTGAGAAAACACCAAGAAAATTTGTACTACTTAATATTCAATTCCTTTTCAAACCAGAAGATATTCTGAGTGCTGGATTGCAATTCAAATATGAATTTTTCTAATTTAAAAAGAAGTTTAATTACAAAAGAATCCTGACCTATGGTGTCAGCGGCATGTACCACATTACTCAAGCTGCCTTCCCAGGAACCCTGAGAGCCTTTCACAGTCATGGTATCTGGAATAAAATGGAACCAACAGATCTTCTTTAAAACTGTATCCACCAGAGAAAAGTACTAACAAACTAGTGCTTGGGTGGATCTGTCTTATATACTGCTTTAAGATTTTTATATTCATTGTAATGTGACTAGTGTGGGTTCATTCTACACTCAAAAGGTTTCAGAAGATTCAGCCTTTACAGATTTATTGCACAATTGAAAAATATGTACAACTAATTAGCACTACAAACGTTTTGTCACAATTAAGTTATTAACACTGTCCATCAGAGAGAGAGAGAGCACAGGTGTGGATTATACATGTGATAGTTCACTTTTATTTGATAGAAATCTTTGCAAGAGACCTAGTATATAAGGTACATAAATTATAATTACAAATTTATAAATCTTCAATCCCAGATCGTATTGATAATGTTATAGGGGATGTACAATCATGCATTGAGTCCACCAAGGACTGGATGAAAATGAATAAACTAAAACTAAATGATGACAAAACGGAAATAATGGCATGCTCCACTGAGGGAAAATTGAACTCTATGTCCTTGACAGTCATTTCAGCTGGTGACGCTGAAATCATTTTCTCTGACAAGGATAGAAATCTGGGTGTTATTTTACATAAGACATTATCTATGGAATATCAAATCAATCAGTTGATTAGAACATGATATGTTGAACTGAAAGAATAAGTCGTCTAGCACTCCATTTGAATAATACTGCTATGAAAACAGTTCTCTCCACCTTTATTCTGTCACGTTTAGATTATTGCAACTTTCTTCTAACAGGGTTGCAGAACCCTGAGCTTGTTAAACTTCACAGAGTACAGTACAATGCAGCCTGTTTGGCCTTTAGAACTTCGAGATACCATCACGGCACTCTTTTACTCAGATCATTGCATTGGTTACCTATAAAAGCCAGGTTGGCGCTCTGAAGTATACAGAACCAACTTATCTAGCAGATTTATTATGCCCTTATGTATTCTCCAGAAATTTGAGATCTAAGAGTCTTAACCATCTTTCTATTCCTCGTTCCCATATGAAAAAATATGAAGATAGAGCATTTTCCTATGCAGGGCCTTTGATCTGAAACGCGATGCCCGCGTGCATTTGCAGCTGTTCAAGCCTAGAATCATTTAAACAACATATGTCTGAGTAGTGTTTTCCAGCTTTTCCCTCGAGATAGTGGTCAGTCATGTCCTCAAACTTAAGTATGTGTTTTAGTTGTATTATATTATTATGTAAGAGGGCATATCTCGGATCATGTCTGTTTACCATGTTATGATTATGTATGTACATGTATGTTGTTGCTCCAGTTTGTTTTGAGGCATATTTTGAGTGTGGCTGTAAAACACTTTATTTCTATAAAGCACTTCCAGCCCTCTGGGGGTGAGGCACTGTATAAATGTCCTTTATTATTATTAACGATCGAGAAAAGATATGAAGAGAATGCCAGGAAAAGGCAAAGAAAGACAGAGAAATCACAGAGACAGAGATGGTATGTGCAAAAAAGACTCCCCCCCCTTTGAAACTAAAAGCTGAAGAAAAACTCTCCAGGTAAATTTTTCATTTAAAAAACTTTGAATGAAGACTGAAAATATGTAACCTCCTAGATATATCACAATACGCTTAACATGTTCACCAAGTTTCATTCAGCTCCACTGATATTTGGTGGAGAAGAGTGATTTCAAAGATAGCCATTTTAGAGATGCCAAATTCCAAGACGATAGTGTTGCCATTTGAGAACATCAATTTTTTTATTGTTTTCCTCTAGCTGCTCTGATTTGAACATGCTAAATTCAATGGAAAAGGTTAAAACAGTCTACCTTTAATGAAAAATAAATCACCTCCAGGATGTACCCCTTCCCGTAACTGGAATCAACATTTTTATTTTTGTCTTCGATGAGTGTGCAGGACATGATTGTGGCTTCCTAACTGAAGTGCATGAAGCCACAATCATGGCTTTGTTTAGCTGGCCGAAAAATTAATTTTACCTTAAATCTTCAAATTCCTCTGCCATGAGGATTAACTGTTATTGCCCCATCTCATTATCTAACTCTCTGAGAGCTCACTTCTAATCTATGTCAGTGCCCAGGGGACTATATAGGGTTATTAAAAATCCTACCAGACCAACCAAAGATCCTACTATATCTGCAGCATGTATGTATGTGTGCGTACAAAGATGTATAAATCAAAAAAAAAAAAAAAAATCAGGCTGTGCAGACTAATTAACCACTACTTTATCCTATCATAATAATACTATCTGTAAAGCGCATGGTGATTTATAACAACTCATAGATAGGTCTATGTATACTGCAAGATCTACACACCTTGATGTCTGGACACAAATGTTCAGTTTTTCCTCTTATCTTATCACATGATAGTCACGTGCTTAATGACATGCTCACTGACAATTTCTATGTTATCAGGTATTATAAATAAAGCACATCACATACATTGTCTATTTAAGGAAGGACGCGGGTCCTGAGAGTTATTTTTTTTTACAAATGCTTGAACTAGTGACTTTCTAAGCATCTAATTTAGTTTCAGCATGTTCAAATTAAAGGAAAGTGTGGAATTCTTTTTTGTCTGTATCTGGTTGCCATATCAATGCCACCATATTGGATTTTGTGAGTTGAAAATTAGTTACTTTCTAAAACCTAAGGTTCCTACAGTACTGAATGTAAATGTTTGAAATTTGATACATTATCTATTATCCGATTCATCTGATTTGGCATCAACACCAGGACATGGGAACCCTTATGCAAGACCGATCATCAAGGAGAAGCCGCACTGGCGAGGGTGCCACCTCCTACAAACAAAACACGGTTGTTGCAACATGGAAGAAACCAGAGCTGCATAAATCCAGAGCCAACTCCCAAGTACAGAAACTAGCGGAACACAATGTCTCATCAGTGGCCGAGCTTTCCATGCACGAATCTATCTTAACAGTCACATGAAACGTGGTGACATCGTCGAAAATGACAGATGACCACGAATACAGAATCTGAATCATTCAGTACTTGAACACAATTTGAATGAGACTAATACTGAAGGTGTATTTCATTTCCCACCATATTTGTATGACTGATGTGATGGGCCCGGATTACCTCAATTTGAAACTGGTTTGTATTATGTATCATGGTGAAGGTTTTATGCTGAGGCTATCTGCCGCTGTAGGCAACTCCCCAAAGTGAATGACTTAATGAAATAGCTCTATATGAAAAATATTATGCATTTGTTTTATGTTTACAGATCAAACAATGTCTATCAAAATTTTTTTTAATATGTTAGTAGATGGATGTGCATATTTCTCAATTTTCCACCAAATATTCAATTTTTCTTTGAAAATGTGAAGATTATTCAGAAAAACAAATGCATCTTATTGAAACACATGATGTGGGAGATACATATTCACAATTTAAAGTCAGTTCAGAAATAAAAAAGCTTCAGGGAAAAAGTGAGAAAAACATATATTTTGAGAAAATCACAACGGAATATTCATAGCATTTTTATGCAGTCTTCTACTGATTCCGTTTTGGTGCCACTCTGATGAATAAGCAGATCCTCTGACCCCAGTTGCTATTTTTCTCATATCAGAAGAAATCAAAATGTCTAAAAATAGCACAACCCATATTTTGACCTTTGAAAGGTTATTTTCAAGAGCACCCCCACCCCTTCTTAATTTCTCTTCTTAAGACCATCAAAATTTTCAATAATGACAGTTGCACCAAGTTTACAGAATCAAATGGATGATCAGAATTACGTTCTTCTAGCTGCCCATCTAGACTGAAGCTAATAATAGATATTAGTCATAACACTATGTTTACTGGTTAGCTTTCTTCTTTTTCTATGAGTAATACTTTTTGAGTCTTGGAAGTTGACTATCCAATCACGTCGAATTTAATTTTCATCACAAAATTCACACTCAGATCTAATTTGTTTGTCTACAGATATCTCTGCTATCCCCTGTGAACAACTGGAAGCATTAAGCCAGGATTTAAAAACAAGATGCTTTCCCATTTTCACGAAGGCCCAAATCCAGATTTAGATCTAGCCCTAGAAAAATTAGATTTAGATCTAATTGCTAATTGATAAAACTACTAAACTATCACATCATAATTATAAATCCAATCAAGATAACATTGTAAAAACTGTTCCAACTTTTGTAAGTACAACAATCAAAATTTCTCCCCAGATCCAACCATTTTTCCAACCAAAATCTGACGTTCTGCTATCCAAATAGGCACTTCAATTTGCAAATCTGTGACTTAGTTCTAACAAACTTTTATTTCTGATGGGAATTTCTCTGAGAATGTTGCTACAAACACCTGACAATTTTGCAAAATGCTAGACAGAATTAATCAGCTCTTTGTCCTACTATGAAACATAATAAGTCAACTCACCAACTGAATCAGACTGCAGCGACGCTTTGCTCAGAAACCCTGGATCTCGAACAGGGGGTGATGTTGAAATAACAGGGGCACATCCCTTAGCAGAGGTAAGTACTCCTCTCTGTATCAAATACTGTTGTGGGCTTGTAAACTGGTGGTCACTTTCCTTGTTAACTGCTGAAGTCAACCTGATGTAGATTTTATATTGCCTTTATTGTTACCACTTAAAAATAATTCAGAAATATTGAATGCACTGTTATAAAATGGATAACTTCTTTTGCATTCCCAAGCACATCATACAATAAAAATAATATTAGAAATATCTGATGTAACATGGCACATATATGACTTAAATCCATCTTAGTGTCTCTATTCCAGTGTTTTAAGAACGAAATGAAAAAATATACAGTGAAACACATCTTTCATGACTACAGAATTATGTTTCTATGGGTATTATAAATAGAATAGACAAAGAGAGGCAAACTTCTTATTTGGGTTCCTGACTCTCATATTCAATGAATTTACTTCTTGGCATGTAATCTTTTGAAAAGTTTAAAAGAAGTGCATGATGAGTAGTCACCAACCTAATGAAACCTCTTGCATCAGTCGCTTGTAGGCGGTTTATACTGTGCAAATTTACATTGTCTGGACGGAGCAATTGTCGAATGTGGGCTGAATCTTCAGTCACATTCAAGCTGTTTCTCGATGAAGACTTAACATGTGAAGACTTTGATGGTGGTATCATTGTGCTAAGCCCAAATGTCTCTGAGACAGATGTTGTTATATCTGGTCTACTAGACAACTGTGGAGCAGAGGCTGCAATACAGCTGGATGGATCAGATGTATCTTGGTTCTGCAATACTGACTGTGGATTATCTAACATAGACATTGCAAAACACTCTTGCAGAACTGATGGGTGCTTTGCAATGGTCTGTATACTGGATGGATCTGAAATGAAATGTTTTTTAACGTACCGAGTTTCATCTGGCTCAAAAGTAAAGGGAACGTTTTCATTTTCTGAATATCGCTGACACTTAACTGGTGATACTCCATCCTCATATCTTATATACAGATGTTTGTTGTCTGTTTCTCTAATGCAAATAACACCACTTGATGAATTGGCAGGATTTGTCCTCTTGAGTGATAAGGAGTCTGTGGTTTCAGCTGGTTGATGACTTGTGCTCTCATTTGCTCTGCTTGTGGGAGCAGAAGCTGCAACAGCTTGTGGCTTTATCGGTGTTAAGTATTTTTTCACAATGTGCTCTTGGCCATCTGCAGTGAGAGCTTCAATTAGTGCCTCAAAACATTCCCTCTTTGGCAGCTCATTCAGGAGTTCTTCAACTTGCTCTTCTGGTGTTCTGTTGAGCTATGATAAAAACAAGAACATAACATGTTCTTTACTAAACATTAGACATAAACTAAGAAAGCAATAGCAGGTCACAACAGATTGTTAATACCACTGAAAACATTTGAAATGATGAGTCTAAATCTATGAAACTGAGAAGTTTATCAATCAAACATTAGGAACAGTAAGGATGAAGTTAGATGCACCCTATCTATTATGACAATAAAACTCACCATTCTACATACTGATAAGGCTAATTTTCCTTCAGAGTCTTGTGATGTTTAATGGTATATTCAGTACTATAAGAAATGTGAAAAGAACTAAGTACACATGTATCAAAACTAAAACAAACGACATTTCTAATTCTCCTTTACAGATCAAAGAAAGATGATGTATTCTCTAGAAATATTCCTCGCCTGTGGCTGGCAATGATGCCATCAAATGTTTATAAATGTCTACAAATACTTTTTCATATGAAATTTCCATCATTTTTATTTTTAGAATTGACAAATGAATTGACCTGAGATCATAAGTATCAATAATCACAACGTTCTCCTAAACTAATATTTTTGAATGGCCACAACAAAAAATTTTTCATGCACCAGTGAAAACCTGCTCGTAGCAGTCGTGTGTGATGATTTCAGCATATGGCTGTTGCTAAATATTTCTTGATTGTGAAATTGCCACATGGAGCAAAAGAACCGATACGGACAGATATCTAGCCTAGCCAGTGTTGGACTAAAAGACATTTTTCTACCTTTATTCCCGTAATTCATTTACTCTTTGAATTTTACATCTAAAAAAAATTGAATTATGGTCATAGATGTTTTTGCATAATAGAAGCTGTTCAAAACACGCTTGTCAGAATGCTTAATGCATACTTATTTTGTAAAGAAAATTAATGCATTTTTGCTCCTCTAACACCAATAGAAGAATAGTTGGGATATGTCCAGTTATCTCTGTAAATAAAATAGAAAAAAAGAAGTGGCTGAATGAAATTAAGTCAAACACCCAAACACACAGAAAGAAGGTGAAATAGCAAACATATGTGTTCAATGAGTAATAGTAAATTAACTTAAACAAGTGCACATGCTTACTATACACTATGAGTGGCAGAGCAATGTGAGGGTGTCTCAAGCTTTATGTTTAAAAAATCCACTAAGAATGTCATGGGTTCTGTTACTGAAAAAAAACAAACAAAAACCTGTGTTCTTCAAAAATACATTCTAGGTTTCACCGAAAGAAGAAAAAAGTAATGGATAATTGCTGACAGGCCTTTGCAAATCTCATCATAAGAATTCATAAAATATGTTCTTTCAAAAGGCAGTATAAGTCAATAAAAAAGAAAAATGTCGATGATCCAAACCAAAAACATGAAATAAAAGTAGATGCACTTCATTCTGCAAAAATCAGTCAATACAAACAATACCTTGATTCTATTTATTGTTCTGTGGTTAAAAACATTTCTGGATAATAACTGTGTATAGAGGCCATCTTGTACATTGATATTCTGGACAAGCTCTACTCTGTTTTTCAGAAGAATTTCTCGTTGTTCTGGCTCCATCCTAAGAGTTGTCTATGACTGAAATGGAAAACAATGTGTCTAAGACCACATTATATAATTAAAATATAACATATGTGTGCTAATTCCTAGTTAAGACACTGATTAAACTGTTAGAAGAATAATATTCAACAAGTAATCCTAAATTTTATGATGTGAGGACCATTCTGTTTGAACTTACTATGCAATTTTTTATCTACAGATGCCCTGTCAATATGAATACAAATTTTTTAAAAAAATCATCAATTGCAACAAATCTGAGGGCCAAACAGGCAAAATTGTACTGAACTGCGTGTACCAGGGATGTCAAATTGTTTTCACCAAAAAGTCTGAAACTTTTGCACCAGAAAGTTGGAGTTCTGACTTAAATCCAAAGTCTAACATCCCTGATGTAATAAGTGCAGCCCTTTAAAAAAAAATACAAGAAATAAAAGGCTACAAAGATAGATCGAAGGAACTTAAATATTCTGAAATATTCTTCTTGTAAAAATGTCACTATAAATCTTTGTTACACCATCATTGTCTATCATATCCAGAAAAGACATCTTTGGGTTTCTCTATGGATCAGATATAATGTTGTTTATGAAGTGCTTATTTGCCCAATTAGGCCAATAAGTTTTAGTATCCTAGGCCTTATTGGCCCCATTTCCGGAAATTGAATAGCAAGCGCGAAAACTGTTTGTCTGTCGGTCTCAGGTCTAGCCAAACCTACTGTACATGTTAATCAGGCTAATGACCACTCCTAGACAAAACTGTCATAATCCCCATAATTCTGTTGTAGAACTGAATGAAATTCCCACTTAAGAAACCCACACTAAGACAGGACTGTCCCAAAAGTTCGATCTCATGGATTTTCTTTTTTTTTTAAGGCCAATTCATAACTTGATCTAAATCTATGTCAAACGTGATGTAAGAAAAGTTGCAAGTTTTTGATCATGCTTTTATTTTTTAATCTCTGTAGGCATACTCCTTCAGAGGTTCATGGTAGAGCAAAGATTTGATTTTCAACTGCATATTTATTACTTTCTCTGACCAACTTACATCAGTATTCACAGTTATTACTGGGCCAATAAGGGCAACATATAGTTTAACATGTTATTTAGCACCTTTAGTATGAATGTTTTCCTTACCTAACTAACTTCTCTCAGATGTTATTCCAAAAATTCCATTAAAGAGCCTGAGTCACAAAATATTTTGATCTTTATCAGCCAAGAAAATGAATCTTGCTTTCCCTGCCATAGTCTCATGAACCCTGAAAAACAAAAATATCTCAGTATTATGTACTGAACATACTGAGGTGTGATGACTGCAATTCATTTTGTAAGCTCTTCTGACAGAGTTGTAATTCCAAGGGGTAGTGCAACGTCACGGACAACCTATGCTATTTGTTGTAAAATATTAAACTTCTAGTAGCCAAAAACATGTTAGCAGGGTTATTTTTGCGAAAACATCACCGTGAATGTGTTTATTTTGCAAAATAACATGGCTTGCGGTTCTGCATTTTCTTTCACCAGCTCTCTACGCCATTAATGTGTGACATCATATGATTCCGCGCATCTCTGTACTACGAGGCTGCGCGTTTCGCGGTGGTAGTAAAGCCCAATTAATTTTGGAGTGACACAGTGCAGGCCCACATCAGACCACTTTACTGACCAATGTCTCCTTTAATCCCTCCTTAACTCCACCCTTTCTTCACATATGATATTTGCAATGACCCATTGATAGGAGAAACGGTTGTACTCATAAAGACGTCAATTTCATATCATGGGTGTCAATTTTATCACCCCTCGTCACTCAGACTATTTCCATTACAGATGTGTTCATAACC
>JBCEWB010059939.1:0-13734 GCA_039654565.1 Peronia peronii
TATCTATCTATCTATCTATCTATCTATCTATCTATCTATCTATCTATCTATCTATCTATCTGTCTATCTATCTAGCTGCAGGGCTTTTCTAAATATATTTTGTCTAATTATCTATCTGATCTGTCTATGTAATCTATGAATCTGTCTGTCTATCTCCCTATCTCCCTGTCTATTTCTTTTCTGTCTGTGTGTGTGTGTGTTTGACTCTGGGGACGTCTGTCCATCGTTCCTCCTATCTATCCATGCTATATCACCATTGGTGGTGCATCATATCATTTGATGACAGATTTCGACTTCAACACGTAGCAAGTTAATACACCGTTTCTTCAGTTCACACCAGAGGGTGGCTCCCTACACAAGCCAAACCTTCATTCGACAGTTACCGTATTGTTTGCTCGTCATAGAACTCATTGGACGATACACTGCATGCCAAAGACAGCTATGGTGATATAAAAGCTGGCCCTCACGATAAAGGAAGAAGTCAAATGCTGTGTTGTATCATCCTATCGTAAGGAAGACGTGGACGCAGCAAGTGGCAGCAAAAGTTATAACAAGTGATCAGGATATTTCAGGAACACTTGAAGTAAGTAATCAGAATGTTTCACTAACGTAATTCTGACGCAGGTACCAAATTTATTTCTTTTTTTATTTTCACAAAACGGAAATGTAACCGTTTCTTTAATCTGAAAAAAAAAAAGGTATACATTTTGGTATCTGAGTCAGAAAATAGTTACAAAGGGCTGTAACTCGCGATCGCTCTGCGCGACATCCGACTCATTTAATCCTTACGCAAGACAAATAATGTTTATGTTGATCGCATGCTTGGCTTACTTTATATCCAGTGTGTAAATTCTTTCTTGTGATTGTTATTCATAATATTTGGAATGTGAGCAAAGCTATTTCCCTACACCTTTCCCATTAAGTTCAATATCTACACAGCTCAACAAATGATCTTTCGTGTCATATTATTGTGAAATTATCATTTTTCTCGCAGCTTGAGACGTATGTCGATATTTCAGCATATCGGGTTTTGGTATCTTGTGAAGCTTATTTCATACCCTTTCAGACGGTGAACAAGTTTTGAGTTAGCTTTCTTCTAGCCAGGGATATTGCAGTTTAAAGAGACAACAAAATGACCGAGATTCCGAGAAAATCGAGTTTAAATGAACGGTCGAACGCATAAATCTACATACCTATTACACAAAAACCCGATTTGAATGAAGAAATATTTATAAATCGAGAGTAAGACCGATACTGTCCTGATCAGAAATGAATGAACTTTTGATTTCTGAAAAAAAAAAATCGATCTCTTACCATCCTCATCACATCCAAAGCCCCATTTGTCCGTTCCAACAGAGCGAATCACGTTTCATTTCGACTGGACGCGAAACCATTTGTCCCACAACCATAATAAACAGGTAATAAAATAGTGAGGATCTCGCCTGAACGTTCCCGGTATTTGATGTTATTATGGTCTATCAAGGCAGAAATTCGCGTTTGCAACATTAGATCTAGTTTAGACCGCGAAAAAAAACAACGGTAGCGTCGATTAGGATTTGGGTTACAAGTTGTCAGTAAATCGCAAGCTCAGTTCATTATTGCGATATCTCCACTTAATTGTGACTACTAATTGCGACAATACTTGTTAATTCAGAATCTGTTACAGCTCATCAGTTTCACTCTGTCACTTATCCCATTATTTTACGTTCAAATAATTCTGAAATAGTGTTTGTGTCTTGTGTAAAACATTCCATGGCAGGAGTTTCTTATATAATTTGGTGTCACATGCTAGAAACGACACTTTTTAAAACGTTGAATATTTTCTTGATTTCTCCCTAAATCTATGACTTTATATTTCATATTTGACGGTAAAACTATAAATTTCTTTGGTATATTAAGATAGTTGGATTTTAATTCTAGGCTTGTTTTTATTTCCATGGATAACATTCGTTACTTTTTAACATCGGCTCATATCTATAAAAAACAATAACTCTGATTTTTTGACGTCTGTCATTGTTCTTTTTTGTTGTGTTTGTTATCTGTTTTAGTAAATGTAATTTAGATATGGCAGAGAAATAGTCAGATATTACTCTGAATTCCTTTTAATTGTTAAATTTATAGTAATTCTACACGTTTTATTTATGATTTAATTATTATATTTATCACTTACAATTAAAAGAAAAAAAAGTTAGATCCAGAACAATAACAATAACGATATTTGAATTTTATTAATCTCATAAAACAAAATAATTCAGAGCCTTCAAATATTTAACTTTATGGTCATGTATAACCTTCATAAACTTGCAAGTAACAAAAATAATCCCTGTAAATTAAAGAATGGACCACGTTGTAAACAATGGAGAGAAACAAGAAAAGATTTAAATGAAAATACATGGTCTAAAAAGAAAATTATACTGATAAAATATAACAGGTAATCTTAATCGTTACTAAAATGAGATATTCTGATATGGAGAACTGAGCTTGCGAAATCTGGCCTTTTTTCTACTAAGTGTTTTGATATAATATGACTTCTAAAGTAGATTTTATCCTAATTTTCTTAAGCGACCGTCAATCCAGTTTGGCAAATATTGTGTTCCCCCATCTCTCCCCCTCCTCCACCATCTCTCTCTCTCTCTCTCTTTCTCTCTCTTAGTCTTTGTCTCTGTTATGGAATGTCCCCTATAAAACAGATATCAATGAAGAGGAATTTTAGTCCTCAACTTCACCAATGATCCTTTTCTTCTTTTCGCGAATTTTATAATTTTATTAAACACCCCAGGTTAAAGTTATCAATCTGTATTATAATTTTATTTAATATTGTAGATTAAATCTAGATGTAATTAGACTTAGAATAATTTTCCTCCGGTAATCAAAACGTTTTAATATGTTCTGATTATACAAATGTCTTTTTTTTTTTTTTAAATCTGGATCTACATATCTCTAATAATTGTCTGATAATTATTAAATTCCAGCTGTAGGTCTAGATTATATTGTTCAACATGCTGGGACTTGTGAACATTAATGTGATTCTTTGCATAAGTCGCAAAATAAGGTTAAGTAGTTCTCTCAGAAATTGCAAAATGTATGCCAAGTTGCACTAGGAGAACAAAAATGCAGTTTTTCGATAAGTGCGAAATGTGAACTGTAATTTTAATCAATGCAGCTTCTACTACAAGTCACAAAAGTGATGGCTTATATGCAGTTTTGCAAAATATTTTAAAATAAGACTTTTAATTCAGCTTTGCTGGCAACTTGCGATATGTTAAAATTGACGCAGATTTTGCCACAAGTTGAAAGAAAAATCTAATACAGCTGCATCAAAAAGTTGTAAAAATGACAATTAATCTACCTTTTCCGTGAATTTGCAAAATAAGTGCTTTAATCCAGTTTTTTTTTCAACACGGCACGAAATGTAATGAATATCAATGCAGCTCTTCTGACAAGTTGCCAAAAATTATGCATTCATGCATAAAAAAGGTATGTGAGCTATTTTGACTACTTTTTGTGTGTGTGTGTGTGTTCGACGCCCAGGACTAAGAATCTAAGAAGACATACCACCATCTTGTAATATGAAAATTATTCAAATCATTCTGTCATTACGTCCTATATAGGTCTTACAACCTCCTGGTGGAAGTTATCTCGATCAAATCATTCATACAGAATTTAGTGCGTATTCTCATAATAAGAGAGTTATCATAATTTTCAAATCCGACTTGCCGCGTTTCGATTTCTACCAACACATTTTTCTATTCAAACAAACGATATATAGTACATGTATTCTTTCACAAACCCGATCTTAATAATTATACACCGATACTCGAATTTGCTAATGCTGGACACACTCACGCAATGACAAAATGTATCATTTTATAGTGACTGCGATCTCCAAGATATAAATATGAATTAATGTTATCTGGTAATTGTTGCAACTTTTATGGCAACTCTAGAATTTTTTTTCAACTTACTAGCGCAACTTTTGCTGATTTCCAACAAATCTTGACTACCAATAGGCGACAGTACTTGTTAATTCAGAATCTGTCATAGCTCAACAGTTTCACTTATCCCATTATTTTACGTTCAGATATTTCTGAAATAGTGTTCGTGTGTTGTGTAAAACATTCCACAGCAGGAGTTTCTTACATAATTTGGTGTCACATGCTAGAAGAGACACTTTTTAAATCCTTGAATAATTTCTTGATTTCTCGCTAAATGCATACATGACGATAAAAATATATTAAGATAGTTGGGTTTTAATTCTAGGCTTGTTTTTATTTTCATGAATAACATTCGGTACGTTTTGATATCGGCTTATATCTATGAAAAAGCCATAATTCTGATTTTCTGATGTTTGTCATTGTTGTGTCTATTATCTCTTTGAGTAAATGTGATTTATTTATGGCAAAGAAACAGTGAGATACCATTCTGAATTCCTTGTAATTGTTAAAGTTATTGTAATTCTACAAGTTTTATTTATGATATAATTTTTTTATATTTACCACTTACAATTAAAAGAAAAAAAAATACAGTTAGATCCAGAACAATAACAATAACGCTATATACATTGTCCTAGTCTCATTAAACAAAATAATTCAGAGCTCTCAAATATTTAACTATGTGGTCATGTATAACCTTCATAAACTTGCATGTAGAAAAATAAAGGCTATAAATGAAACAATGGACCAGGTTGTAAATAATGGAAAGAGACTAGAAAAGGTTTAAATGAAAATACATGGTCTAAAAAGTATTTAAAATAATAAAATATAACAGACATTTTGATATGGATATTTTGATATAGAGATACCACAAAACAGAACTAACTGTAACTTTCAAAAAGTTCGGAACTTCTTATCTCCAAAGGAATTTTCCCTTAATTTTGAATAATTGAAGCTGCCTATTTCTACATCTAGACTTGAAATCAAATAGTTAATAGTATATTTGCACCTAAAAAAAAAAAAATATGTTCATTTAAACAATCATTTAATGTGCAAAAACAGTTGCTGAACATAAAACAGCCGTTATCTCGAAATGAGAAAAATAGAGATTTTGAAACAGAGAACTGAACTCGCAAAATCTCGTATTTTTTTTCCTACCAAGTGTTTTGACTTCATATGACTTCTAGATTAGCCTTTAACCTAAATTTCATAAGCCAACATCATTCCAGTTTGGCAAAAATTGTGTCCCCTCCCCCTCACAGACTTTCTCTCTCCCTCTCTCTGTCTTTCTCCCTGTCTCTCTCTCTCTCTCTCTCTCTCTCTCTTTCTGTGTTATGGAATGTCCCCAAGAAAACGGATATCAATGAATTGGAATTCTAATCCTCTACTTCACCAACGATCTTTCTCTTCTTTTCGAGTATTTTGTATTTCTATATATATATTCCAGGTTAAAGTTATACATCTATATTATAATTTTTATTAAATATTCTAGATTAGACTAATAAACCTACATATAATTACACTTACAATAATTTTTCTCAGGTATTCAAAACTTTTTAATGTGTTCTGACTATCCAAATGTCTTTTTTTTTTTTTAGATCTGGATCTACATAGCTCTAGAAGTTGTCTGATTATTATCGTCAAAGATGTAGACCTAGATTATATCGTTCAACATGCTGGAAATTGTGAACTTTAATAAGATTCTTTGGATAGGTTCCAAAATAGGATTAAGGTGTTCTCTGACAAATTGCAAATGTATGCCAAGCTGCACTATGAGAACAATAATGCAGTTTTTGCGATAAGTGGGAAATGTGAACTTTAGGTTTAATTAGTGCAGATTCTGCGACAAGTTACAACACTGATGGCATATATGCAGTTTCGCAAAACATTTTCAAATAAGAGTTTTAATTCAGCTTTGCTGACAACTTGCGAAATGTGAGAATTGAACAGCCTTTGCGACAGGTTGCAAAATAAAAGCTCTAATACAACTTGCAAATGTGAAAATTAATCCAGCTTTTCCGACAAGTCGTAAAATAAGTGCTTTAATGCAGTTTTTTTTTCAACAAGACACCATATTTTTCAATGTAATGAATATCAATGCAGCTTTACTGACATATTGCAAAAAAACATTATTCATTGATGCATAAACCAAATATGTGAGCTATTTTGACTACTTTTTGTGTGTTCAACGCCCCGGACTAAGAATCTAAGAACGCATACCACCATCTTGTAATATGAAAATATAATCAAATGATTCATACAGAATTTAATGCGTGTTCTCAAAATAAGAGACCTATCATGTTCATCATACCCGACTTATCCCCAATTCGATTTCTACCATCATGTATTTCTATTCAAGCAAAAGATATGCGGTCCATGTATTATTTTGTAAATAAGATCTACACAATTATAGACCGACACTCGAATTTGTTAATGCTGGACACACTCACGCAATGACAAATGTCAGCTTTATAATGATTGCCATTTTAAGGATATAAATATGGATTATTGTTAGTCTATGTTATCTGGTAATTGTTGCAACCTTTATTGCAATTCTAGAATTTTTTTGCATCTTTCTAGCGCAACTTTTGCTGATTTCTAACGCAAATTGTAAGTATTTTTTCACAACTTTCTGGTCTGACACTACTGATGTGACATTACCTATTTACAGAGATCGCCACTGAGGCTGTACTGATAAATGTTGTCAAGATTCTTATATTTAAAATCCCTTTGGCTTAATATCTCATATTACACATCTTTGTAAGGTTAGAGTTAGTCGTTCGTCTTTATTTTGGGTTTTTAAAAATACTGCCACTGATTTTTTTTTTAGAATCAGACGAAGTCTTTCTATTTAACAGTATGAATCTTTAGTTTGCTTCTACTTTGAACCATACCGATTTATTATGTAATCATATTCCATGTTATTGGGCTTCTTTCTGATGTGTGTTTCAATCTTCTAGGCCAGTTCGTTGTTTTGCTTTGTTTTTTCGTCAATTTTGTTGTTGTTGTTTTTGTTCTTGTTGTTGTTGTTGTTGTTGTTGTTGTTGTTGTTGTTGTTGCTGTTGTTGTTGTTGTTTTATGATTTTGAAAAAAATCTTTGAAGAGTTGGACTTATGCAAGAGGCCATTTTTGTTGGTATTTTTCAATATATCTGATTTTGTTGATCACTGATCATAAATAAATAAAAAAAAGATTTTTTTAAAAATTGAGCGTAGGGAAGCTGTTGTTAACTCTTGATTTTTAAAGGTTGTTTTGATCTGTCAGCGATGGTTATTATTTTATGGTGGTATAAAATTCATATGCGAACACGTTTTTGTATTTTGGGACTAAGATTCAATTTTTTAAAAAATCTTACGTGGTTAAAAACGATGCAATCACCATAAATTTGATTCTAAAGTGCATATGAAAAAAAAGTTTATGTTACAACATTGCATTTATTTTCAGCTGGGTTTAAAATGAAAAAGCCGTTTTCAATAACTGCTTCTATTTGAAATTATGTGCAATCAGAATTCTGTTGAAATTTTACAATTAAAGCAAAGAGTCATTTGCTAATATTCGCGCATTTCGTGCATTTGAGCGCACTGATCCGAGCATTCCAACAAGTTGTTCGCTCTGGTCAAGTTGGCTTTCCCCTCACTCCAAATTTATGACCTCAGACTATTAGTTTACCTTAACATGACTGCATATAACGATAGTGACCATTTAATTTTTGCGGTGTTTTCTTGAGAGTGTATGTATGTAAATACGCCTGGTCTATGCTTTTACCGGATTTTTTTTTCATCACAATTCAGTTATCTCATCCAATATTCAAATATAATTTTAAGGTCAATTACAAATGTAATAAGATAAGATAAGATAAACGTTACTGGTCCTCAAGAAGGAAATTCCACTCACAGTGGATGAGACACAATGTATAAAACACATTCACACTTACATACGAACAAAATTATCATGATAAACATCAGAACAAGAAACATTTCTCAGCTTGATAAAGTGGCAGAAATGAGTTTCCTAAAGCTGACGACAAGTTCTTAGATACTACAAAAGCAAACTTCTTTCGGAATATTTCACAAGGTGGAAACATCACCTTTTGCAGGGGTGTTCAAACATTTTGCAAAGAGAACCAGATTTGTGAGCGGGAAATTTCTGGGACCGATCGTTCACCCTGACAGTCTTTGAACCATTAACATTAAAATTAAAGCGAAGGGACTATTTAATGATTTTTTTTAAAATCGTAAATGCGATACTTTTCTCCTCTTGACATAGAACATGAAATCTAAACACGTTTTACCGAAATCACTCTACCTTTCATATTTGAAGATTACATCAACGAAGAAAAATTCTGACTGGGAAAAAAACAACTTTCGGGAGGATGAAACACGACTGAGTTCATTTGAAGCATCACAGAGGCTGCTGACCGCTGGAAATTTGAACACGGGTCGCAATTGACCCCCCGCCTGGACTTTGGACATGCCTGATTATTGAGTCACCTTCTCCTTTATACAATTACATTTTGCTCTGTGGGTGTCAGACGGGAGTGGACAAAACTAAAATGAGATTTTCTCGAAGAAGATTTTTTTTTCATGGAAAAGTGGTTTTCCCAAAGGACTGAAGAAGAACTCTTTTTATTTTCTTTTTTTCCCCTTTTTTTCCATCTTCTTTCTGTGTGTGTATGTTTGTTTAAATACATGTTCAGAAGTAGCAAAGGTTACCAGGACTCAGACCCGTATAATATATATTTATATCTATTATATTGTAATGCTTCGTTATATATTTATAACTGTTTCCGGACCTTAGATGAATTTTAGAATGAATATATTGACATTCGGCCTATTTTTGCTACATTTAAGGGAGGGTCTTTTTTGTTTGTTTGTTTCTTTCTTTCTGTTTTGCAGTGTTGTATCATAATCTTATAATGTTATCTCAATAGTTGTCAAATGTGCATATTTTGTATTACAATGAAAAGTGATAAAACTCTTTAAGATGGGCATTCCATACATGATTGCAGGAATAGACTAAATTTAGTTGTAATTACTGCAGATGAATACTTAAATATACTTAATAATATTAGGCAGGTGATGTAAGTATTTACAGTCCTGTGTGCCCTCCCGGAACTTATTAAAACTAAAGCAAATAATTATCAAATACTTTATATTGTAATGTAAACTTTTTTAACTCTTTAAAATGGACATTGTATACGTGCCTGTATCTAAAAATAGTCTAAGAATAAATAAAATTATTGTAGATGAATATTTAAATATACACATTAACAATCTTGGACCTTAAGTATAACTGTGTACATCCAGTGTGCCCTCTAGGGAGCTTATCAATTTGATAACAGAGAATATAATATTATATCAACTATTACATACAAGAACTCATTCATTCAGCCACATTCATTCATTATACCATACGTCTATAATATCGGCAACTGCATGAGAGTCTCCATTCTGTGTTGTTGATAGTTTACTTTAACACCCACAGTCTGTGGAAAGAGTATAGGAACAGAGTAAGGAAAAAAATAACGAAGTAAGACATAACATATTATTATAGTCTGTGAGATACAAAAACGGCAACCCGTAAGGGACACAGTGCGGTTGGCTGGTGGTTTATGTCACATCCTGCAAGGAGAAACCATGGGATTTGTTTTCTGTTCTTCCATGGGGTGGGAAATCAGGGAGAGGATACTTTTAGTATATCAAAATGTTGCAAAAACAATACAATCCTTAAATGGCTGGCCAGCTTTCGACATTATTTTCTGTGACTCGAAGCAATCTTTAATACAATGACGATATTTCGAGATAAGCCGTGATTTACCTGCCGGCTCTATGTTCTTCTGTCTGTCTCACTGCCTGTCTACCAATCACGAATCAGGCACTGATTTATAACAACAACAGTTATAACAACAACAACAACAACACTACAATAGTCCATTTCTCACTTCACTAGGATTTCACCATGACGCAGTTTCTAAGAGCATCAACAGCATTGGCCGTGCTGTCTATGATATACATGGTCTCATTCCAGATCGCACCGAGCTTCTCAGGTAGATTGACTTATACTGTTCCTCGCCTCCACAGTCCTACCGCTCCCTAGAGATAATAAATAATATGTAATTATCATTTAGCAATGAGGATTTTCAAGGTGATCAGTTTCAGCGATAACCTGTGTGGATGATAGCTGTACAATAGCGGGGGAAAGAAGTAAGATAGAGACCTACTATAGAGCAGTGTGGGACAGACTGGTGTGATCACAATACTAACATTCCGGAATATCAGAAGTTTATCGTGCTATGACGTGATGCTGATAATGATGAAGATAAAATATGGTGACCAGAGCCGCGAATGGTGATGAAGGCAGGATCGTGGTAAGCTGCGTCATGATAAACGCCGAATTAAGCCGCCCCCAATCCCCCCCCCCCCCAAAAAAAAAGCATTGCAATAGAATGTTTTGACGTAAATTATCACGTTACAGCTATTTATGCTTTAAGTTTGAGTGCTTATTAGTTTGCCTGCTACTTGGTTTATTAGTTTGTTTTCCAATTAACGGCTTTGATGTTAGACTGAGTAATTGGCCTGGACTGATGGACAGATATACACCATATTAAGTTCTGGATCTTCATGTGAGAGTGTGGACATGGTAGAAATATAGAGTTCTCTACTTGTTTGGCTAGGAATGAGAGAATGGCTGCAAATGGCCAACCTCAGTTCTGTTTTCCTTGTCTTATTGACATTGTCATTTGCTGCCTCCTAATGTCCAGATATAAACTTTTCTTTCCTAGCAATTCCATCCTCCTCATTGTTTGCGTCAATCATTATTAATCACTTAATAATAGATGATATCTAAATAGCTTTCATTTACCACCAATAGTCGCTTTAAGCGCCTTACAATCTAATGTATGTATTTCACCGACAGACCAGACACAGATACTCACCTGGCTCTTAACCTCCTGGACAACATACCAGATGACAGTCTGTTTGAGATCAAAACATAATCACCCCAACAATAACATCCCTTGTCTATAGTCGGGTATCTACTTTAACCTGGGTCGTCAGAAAATATATGTATGCTATCTTTCCTAAGAACAAAAATATTTTACCCGTTAGGATCCGAACCCAAGACATTCTTATCCCAGGTCCGACTGCTTAAACACTGAACCATCGACAGGCCATGGGTGTGTAATATGCCATGATCTACACATCAAAGCCGCCGGATATTTATTTGTATTCTTTGTCTTTTGTTAGATTCGCTGTCCAATCTTTGATTCTTCAAATTTCCTCTCGTAACTCGAAAACATATGATTTTGCTAGATGAGGCCATAATCGAGTGGTTTATGCACTCTTTGCCTACATATAGTCAAATAGAGATGATCTGTGACTGCATATAGCAGCCAGGTGGAGCCAAATCCTGGCTGACAGTAGACTAGGCCTAATGTTGAATGACCATTGGTCAGACATTGGTGAATCCACTGTTTGATACCATTTTTATACATAGAAAATGCAGGGCTTTTAAGAGAAAGCAAAAACCCAAAATCGCATTTTTTGAGCAAAATCCAAATTTCAGGACAGGATTAGGGCCAGTACTATCATGAGATCTGAATGTGAGATGGTTTTGTTATCTACAGCGCGTAGCAGAGACTTTCTAATGTTTCTGGATTTGGGAAACGTCCGAATTGGAATACACTCCAATGGAACATTTCGTGAAACAGAGTGCCTCTTCATCGACATACCCGAAGAGCCAGAGGTAAGAGGTCTGTCTTTAAGATATTCGTGCACACAGATGTGTGGGGAACGGATGTAATGTGCGGGGAACATCAGCCATTATTTGGTATCAGGAAAATGTATTACCTCTGTATCGGTGAGGATCATTGACTGAGCTAACTCGTTCGGATGGCTTGTCACTGTGGTTCGTTAGATTTATGTAAGATTTATGGATGAATAGATGGGTGAATAAATGGATAGATGGATCGATGGATGGGTGGATAGATGGATGGGTTATTGAATGTACGGCTCTACAGATGGGCGAAAGTATAGTTGAAAGAACTAGTGAGTGGGTTTTATGACTGGCATCCTGACCTTCATCTTGGAAGCAAACACAGAAGAGACACACCACCCATGGCCTGGCTTTACAAAGCCAAAGAATTGGACGGTTAGACAGAAATCACATTACTGTGAAAAGCCGAGAGCACTAGCGTTCCTTGATTGGTGTGGCTTGCATGGCCCAACAACGAGATTAATCACTTGAATGATATGATGAGAGTCTAATAAATGTTGTAAGCTGCACCTCAGCTACACAGGATATAATATCTGGAAAACAGGAAACAGGAAAGGGGAGGGGGAAGGGGGGGGGGTACAAATGGCCGAACAAATATAAAACAGTGTATGATCTACAATACTCTACAAATGATGCAGATTGGTCTGTCTGTCTGTCTGAATATTCTCTCTCACGTGCGTGGCCCCTGCTTGTTCATTTTCAAATCAGTGCTGCAGTGTAGACAGATATTGCAATTTATTTCAAGGACGTATGATAATATGTTTCTTGTTTTGTTTTGTTTTGTTTTCATAATGCATTTACCCAGAAGGAGCTGTTATCATTTGGAAACAATTATACTATAATTTTAGAAAGAAACATTGAAAAAAAAGTGCTTGATTGATTCATCGTTCATATTTCAGACTAGAAACGGTGTAGTTCCTTGACCACGGAACTGAAAAGAATATTTAGTAATAAACTAATATGAAGAAGAGTAATGAGAATAATGAAGAAAATTTATGAACCGCTTGTTCACATACTATACAGGCTCTAAGCTCTTTACGATCTACTAGTACCACGGCAGATCGGAAGAAGACACAGCTTGTTCTCAGTGTCCTAGGATGTGTACAAAGCCGCTGCCTAATCTTGATCAGTTCAGTAACACCATTCTTTGTGTGGCTGGAGAAGATGTTTTGTTTCAGAGCGTTGTATCGCTTCTCTCCACAGCTGAACATGTTCATGGTCAATCAATATGTGAACGGCGTGTTACAATCTAACGGAGTGTCCAAGTGCTCTCAAGGCGAGGGTAATAAAATTAATTGCAAGTGGTACGGCTTGGAACAAGCTATTATGTAAGGTCCAATTTTTCTTTCTACTTTGTCCAACCACTCATATCCATTTATCCATTTACCTCGGATTCAGCTGTCCACCTATTAATTCATCCATTCATCCATCAATCCATCCACCTATCCATCTATTCAGTCATCAATCCATCCATTAATCTCTTTATAAACCCATCCATCCATCTCTATCTCTATCCCTCCCTCCCTTAAATTCTATGAATTCATTCATCCATCCATCCATCCATCCATCCAGGGACCATCCATCCATCAATCCATCCATCCATCCATCCATCCATCCATCTATCAATCCTTCTATTGATAAAACCATACATTCATCCATCCATGCAACTTTAATGGATTCCATCCATCCATCATCTAACCCAAATATTGCCATGCTCTTTCTCCCATTAATATTTTGTCCATGTCTGCAGCTCCAGTGACACGTGTGAGGCAATGGCAAGCATTCGTGCTAACCACAGTGACGAGAGGTTGACTTGGGCTAGTTCGGACTATTTCTACCCTAAACACACTACAACTCAAAGATTTGCGAAATTTAATGGAAGAATGAATAACTGGGAATATTTTGGGGTATTTTACTTCATGTTACTCTCTCACTCTCTATCTCTTTCTTTCTATCTCTCTCTCTATATCTATCTATCTATCTATCTATCTATCTATCTATCTATCTATCTATCTATCTATCTATCTAT
>JBCEWB010059950.1:0-13734 GCA_039654565.1 Peronia peronii
GAAAAACAATACGAAGAATTTAGAATTGAGATAATAAAGTTAAACTGATCTCGCTGGCCAAATTTTCGAGCCCGCATGGCTTTTCGTCGGGGCAATAATGAAAAACCATCATCATCATCATCATTTTACGGAAAATATCTTAAAATTAAGACGACTGTCCACCGGCAACTTATTAAATACACCAAAAAAGTTGAAAAACAATATGAAGAATTTTGAATTAATCAATAAAATGAATTAATATCGCTAGCCAAATTTTCGAGCCCGCTTGGCTCTTCGTCAGGGCAATAATGAAAAACCATCATCATCATCTTCATCATCATCATCATCATCATTTCATAAAATATAATAAGACTGTCTCACCGACAACTAACTAAACAATTCAAAAAAAAAAAAAAGCAAATAACATATATTAACATCATCATCATCATTTTATAAAAAATTTCTTAAAACTTGACGACGGTCTAACCGGTAACTACTCGAATACACTTAAAAGAAGCAAACAACAATATGAATAACTGGATGTTGATCAAATTCGCCAAATTTTCAAGCTTAACTCATCATCATCATCATCATCATTATCATCTTTAAGAAATGTCTTAAAATATGAGACGACTGTCTACCAACAACTATTAAAATTTTACACCAAAAGAACCAAATAAAAAAATATTGAGTATTCGATTTGTAGAAATTGAATAAGTTGATATTGCGTGTTGGTTCTTCATCAGGACAAGAAAGAAAACATATCAAACATCATCAACATCATTGTTATCATCATATTATATTTATTTTTTCTTTATCGTTATTGGTAGTGTATTGTAACAGTCACAACTGGAAAGGAAGCTAGAAAAAATATATAGAACAGAGCACACAAACATTTTTGTGTATGTTTCAGCATTGTGTCAATGGGTACAGAATGACTTTGGTAGGTGACTGGTCCGAATTTAACCCTTAAAAGGCTGATCTGGTCCAAGAGTCGCTCACTAGACGTTTTATCTTTTTTTTTTTTTTTTTTCAACAATACAGTGTGCAATAACATAATAGGCCTACTTATATCATATCACCTAACGTAAGACATCATCCTTTAAACATGAATCATATCTTTTTTCTCATAATTGGGCGCAAGTAATGATTCCACATTTTTTAAAAATGTTATGTTTATTCTAACATCGCTTCTAGACTGGTGGCATGTTGATATAAATATTTTATTACGCCAGTCGGATTTAAGCGTTGGGGCATACTGACTTTCAGACCAGTCAAGGTTAAGTCTAATTTGCTCAGAAAATCTACCACTGATCTCTGCATTGTTAACTGTGAGCCAGTCCAAGCATAAGTTACGTCCAGATCTAACATTTCACAATACAGCAGACATTTTCAAAATAAAACATGAACAACAATGTAAACATAGAAACCCTGATACTGACACCTTTTGATGTAAGTTCACCCACTTTAAAATAACCCAGCTGACAAATAAGAGTGGGAAACAAAATGGCATCTGTCTCTCCTCTTTTTGTCTCTGTGCTGAGAGATGGATAAACAGCCATTAGACAAATGAGTTGCTGCTAAACTAATGGCTCTCCTGTGGTCAAAAAAAGTATTGACCCTTTCAAGCTGGTCGCGTTTGCCGTCCTGGGGGACACATTAGCCGATAGAATTACTGCAAAAAGATAGAGTGTAAAATGTAATGTTTCTCAGCCTCCTTTGCCTCTACTGGAAAAATGAATTGTTCATAAGGATTTCAAGGCTGTTCAGTTTAAGTAATGCGCAATACTGAAGTTGCTATGTCAGGAACATTTTGCAAATCACTCTTCTGCCCCTTCTATCTCAAATCTAACTATGATTCATCAACCTTTCACTCTTTCAGGCTCAGTTTGCCAAAGATGGAGTTCCCTGAACCTTCATAGGTACAACATTCCGAGACCGTCTCTGTTAAATAAAGAGTGAAATAAATTAAAGCGTTCGGTTTAATTTGAAAATTACTGTTTGAAATTTTAAAAATAAAAAGTATCAAAGGATTTATACTTTAAAATGACACAGAGAAGAATAACTTTAGCACAAGTTCTGTTGAAATATTTTGATTGCAAGCAATTACGCTTTGCTGTTCTGTACCTTTTGGTCTCAAAACATTGTCTGTCTGGCTAAACACCCACATACATTGATTTGGGTCTGAGAGGGGAAGGGGGAGGGGAGGAGAGGGAGTAAGAGATAGATTACAGCTTCAAAACACTTTCCTTTCTCCAAAATGTTTTCTCTGGACTAACGCGTTTTGAACAAATACGTTTATCATCGGTTAATCATTTTCAACAAATTCGAACATAACTTTCCTGAATATTAAAAGACAACCTCTTGCTTCAAAATTTCGTTAAAAAATACATGTTCCCTACTTAGTGTTCAAAGTGAGATCGCAAAATTAAATCGTGATTTTCTCAGAACAGCATTTTCAGTTTGAAAGGCATTTCTGTCATCTCTTCATCCCGTAAAAAGAAACGAGATATCATCTACTTCGTGTTAAAAGTGAGATCGCAGACTTAAATTGTGATTTTCTCAGAACAACGTTTTCAGTTAAAGGCCCTTCTGTCAAAGTATGTACAGCTAGTTTCAGGCCTTCCAGTGATAGCACCGCTTTCAACCAGTCTATGTTTTGAGGTTTGTGCAAGCAAAACAAAACCAAATGTCAAACATCAGCCCATGTCACCTGTGACAATCTGCAGGGAGCATTGTGTCCCGAAAGATATGCGGGTTTGTAGGTTAATATATGCAATGTTGACCAAGTTCATAAACCTACTCGGTGTCTCTCAAGTTTCTTCAAACAGATAACATCTTGACAACGACTTTAGATATGGGTTTTGTATTGTTTGTTGTTGTTGTTGGTGGTGGTGATTGGGAGGAGGAGAGCGTGGGGGGGGGGGGGGGGGTGAAATGGGAAAGGGGGTAGGGACAAAAAATATGTTTGGGAAGTGTAGATGAAGAAAGAGAGAGTTTATCGGAGACTGAAAAGTTCAGTTTGAAAAACTGTCACGGGATCATGAAATGTAAGGTCATTTGATAGTCTGCGATTATATAGTATCAATATAGTTATGCATAGTATCAATATGAAAAATAAAAATAAATAATGAATAGCATGTTGAGGTTGGATATAGCATACATCAATTGAAATTTTGCACATATATAATATGTCTATAATAAAGCTTCACCCGTTAATTTTGGTTTGAACAAAGGGCTGCCTAAAGACACATCAGGCTGTAGCTCTGGGCGGATTGACAATAAAATTGTCTTATATGTCTGTATATTTTTAGTTAATGTATGTGATGTGTATGGTAAAATGAACTCACTGTGATTTTGTGATTTATTTTCTCCCATGAGAGAATTTTATCTTTAATTTATTTAATTTCTTATTTTATTTTTGCATGGAACATCATACTGATGAATTTCTTAATGCTGCTCATTGATTATAAGGTAGTTCTATCATCCTTTGATAGAAAACTTCAAAACAGCTTGCATCTGATTTTTCAACCTCTTGCAACACAAAGTATAGCTGTTTTTCTGTCTTTCTTTCTGAACAGCATCAAACAAGTTGTATCATTTCTATCTTGTAAAATGAAAATTTAAAAAAAATCGCTTTATTTCTGCCTTCCATTGTGAAGAGAAACATAAGTTTACACCACTTCTGTGTTAGATCTATATGAACAATAAAAACAAAAGAATTGGCCAGTTCTACTCTTCTTTTATAATATGAACAAGAACATTGCATCATTTCTATCTTCAGTGTACAATAGAAACAACAGACTATTGATTTCTGTCTTCCTTTAATATCATAGACGAACAAACTCAGTTATTGTAGGCTAGAGGAACAGAAGTATTGCATCATTTCTATCTTCAATGCACAATGGAAACAAAAACGTTGCATCATAGCCATCCTCTAATAACAGGAAAGTTGCATCAGCGAGGCTTAGGTGTGGGTTTTCCACATTCCAATTCTGCCGACTTAGGGCCTATCATAGTTCAGGTTTACCTAAAGTGAGCCGTAGTACGGGCGAATGCCATGCCCAAAACTCATACAAAGAAGATTAGCATGTACACCTGCAAGAGGGCTTCGTGTATTTAGATGTGTAAACTACATGGTCTCTTTCATATTTCTGTATGACCTTATTGTACCAGTCCCCTGAACCCTTTAACGGATACTGAGATTGGTCGTGCCGATACAGCATTAGCTGCTTTTGGATCGCCTATAAATTCTGGATTTTCTCTTAGAAGACTAAATCTGTGTTTAATTCGAGAACTGCCTTGTCATAATA
This sequence comes from Peronia peronii, assembly GCA_039654565.1. Lineage (NCBI taxonomy): Eukaryota > Metazoa > Mollusca > Gastropoda > Systellommatophora > Onchidiidae > Peronia > Peronia peronii. The sequence continues at coordinate 4,293 of JBCEWB010059950.1, forward strand.
TGAACTTAACAGATACAGTTTTGTATTACTTTAACACTAACAGCTGCTTCAACAGCGATAACTGCTCATACAGTTCTAATTTTAACCTTACTTTTTCCACAGTTTCTATCACTATCTTACGGGCTACAAATACCATCATCACTTTCATATAGCCCTGAACAATTATTTTCTCAAATTATTTTGTTCACGACTACCCTTTTTCTATGGGATCCTGTTCAAAACTTCAATGTGTATTCGATCCGTTCCTCACAACAAATATATTCAAACATTAACAATAATTTAGTCTATATGTCTTTGATCAATCGGCGTCATGTTTGCGGAATTTGACTGATTATTGGATCATCGTAGAACGTCTTCCTGAGTTTCTCAATATTGGTCAGTTTGTTAAATGAAATGAAATCTTTGAGAGAAGCCACTGCTCGGTGTTGAAAGGAAATTGTTCCAGTGATTATATTGGGCTCATAGCAACATTTCGACTCAGCATGTAATTCCTTCTGTCTCTTTATGGTACTTTATTACTTATTAATACGTTCCTTATTCTTCTTTTATAAGTGACTCAGCGACTCAGTGACATTGATGAATGCGACACATGTTAGGACCAATGTGTCGAATCTTCTGTCTGACTGTCATTAACAATCACCATGAAATGACCTTGTCAGCTCTGACGTTGGAAAAGAACAAGAAAAAAAAGACCATCCTGGTGGGATTTCCAATCGCTGACTCCATACTCCTTGCTGTGCGTGAGGTCTGTTGCTTGACGCACACCTGTCTCTGATGAGCTCTAACATTCTCAAGTCATTCTAATTTGTCAATTTGTAGTGACCTCAATATTTGGCCTGATTAATGTGTTACTTTCTTGATAGCTTTCATGAAGATATTTGAATCGATCACCTCCAAGGCAAATAAAAAAGGGCATGCCGAGTTATGCGGTGTGTATTCGTGTAAAGATGTTAGGCGTCCATGTAAGCATGTTGGTGAAAGATTATGATCTACTTTTTCTTGATAGTAAGAAACAATGAAACCTAATTCTTGCGAATAATATTCCCTATGGTGCTGACCACACTGATGTTAGTATGAATGAAATTTTATGGTATAAGTGTAAATATAAATCTTGAAAAAGTTCCACATTATGAGCAAAGTATACTGGCCCAAGATTTTAGTATGAAAGTTGCATGGACCATATTGTTATAGATAAAGTGGCACGGTTTAAATTGTCAACTTGGAAGTTGCATGTACCACATCTGGATTTACTCCAATCGGAACGGATCAATTGTCTGATTGGCTGACCGAATTTTGGTTCCCATGTTGTTCCATCCGGTTCATGACCTTTCCGCGCGAGCGTGGCTCGGCTGCCAGACAGGGCGAGAGGTGGACCAGGACAGGGGAGACTTGTTAATCCTTTCTCTCGTCCCCTCCCCTTCTCCCCTCTTGCGCGCCAGTGCCCACCCTCCCAGGTTCCTTGGCTAGAGATATAATTGTTCTAATGTACTTCAACAAAACGTCTTTTCCCAGGAAAATTTCACTTCGACCTAATCGAAATTTTGTGACCACTCTTTTTTAACAGATAACCAATAAAAAGCAGTCTTTTTTAGAGAAAGAAGCCATGCAATAGATTATCTTCTACTTTGGTGGAAAGTTGTGTTTGAATAGATATGGAATTTTTTTTTCGTTGAAACAAATTATCTCACCCGACCTTTTTGAGATATATTAGTTTGCTAGTTGGTTGGGTTGGGTTGGGTCGGGTTGGGTTGGGTTGGTTGGTTGGTTGGTTGTTTGGTTGGTTGGTTGGTTGGTTGGAAAAATTGAACTGTGAAGAAAGGGCTCTTTGTCGAAGTATGTTAGGGTTGGTATACTGTCTTTGACCTCTACGCAGGTTGCCAGTCTGAGTAAGATTCTGATCTAAGGTTAGATCTATTATAACCAAGCCAGAACAGGGCAAAAAGTATCACTTTGTCTCTCAGTCAGAAGCCAGAGATTAACACTTGCATGTCCAAGATATTTACATATTTATTATATTGACACATGCCATTTCGGTAGGAGACTGTCTTGACCAGCCTTATTACTTTTCTTTTCCAGACACAAGGAGTGTTGAACAAGCATTGTAAAGAAGAAAAACATTAATTTTGTACTGTGCTCCTTGCTTGGAACTTTCATCATGAAAATTCTCCCAAAAAAGTCATAGTGTAAGGATTGTGTTTTCCTCTTATTGTAAAAATTTTATCAAAAATATTCAGTGATCAATCTTTTGAATGACCATAGGAAAAGTTGTTTTTTTTTCTTTAACTGTTTGTTCAATACCACTGTGTCTGGCAAAGAGAAGTAATAGAGTTGGTGAAGACGATGTCCCACAAGGAGTTAAATTGGATGAATACAGTTTACGTTATTCACCAAAAAAGCATTTTTCATTTAAGTGCAATTGTAAAAAAAAAAAAAGGCACCTTGAAACATGCGAGATTTAAGATTCTTGAAACATGCGAGATTCTTCTACGAGGGCAGAGCTCCACTTGTTTCTCCGTACATTCTCTCTCAATAGAACTGATTAACAACCTCTCGTTTTCATCTGCCTGAGAGGGTTTGAAATCGGTGTTGGGCGCGTTCAACTTACGTTTTGGGTCCTTTTAAACCTTGTTTGGTGCGCTAACACTATTGTAATCAGTTCAGTCGTTCCAGCATTAAACCCGGCCACAATGATGTCTTTGATCGTTTCCCATCGCTCATCGCCTCTGTGTTTACCTGATGCGACAAGAGCGAGTTCATCAATCCATTGAAGCAATCTTCAGTCATTGCTGATAGGGGAGGGGGAAATGTTCGGGATATTTGAATGAAGAGAACGTTCTCTATGAGCCTGCATGCTGAGAATACTCGTCTGGTTGTTAAATTATTCAGCTGTCTTTGTCATATTCAATGTAAAAGCCATAGACAGAATGTAGTTTTAATGTGGTGCCTGAACAATTAATTGATTGAGTTACAGAATGTGACGGCATGAGGTTTGAAGATAAAAATAAACCTGGTAAAACGTTACATTTTTTATTGCCTTTCAGCCACACGTAGACGGCTATACACAGATAAAACATGATGAAACTTTATTTATTAAGTTGGGAGAAAGGGGAAAATGCGATTTCAAAATCGACGTTGATTTACGGATCGGAATCTACATTATTGAAGTGATAAATTTATAAGTGCAGAGGCATAATATTAATTGCACGACATTTACCAAATGTTAATCCGCACATTAGTCTATTAGTCTCCCACATTTTTTTTCCAAAAGTCAATTGCTTGGAATCATCACCTGTAATTCTAATTGTGTTAGAGCAATATGAGCCTATGACAGACCGATAATATTTATATCACCAAAATTGCACCCAGTAAGACAGATATATCATAATGCCCCAGCGGTGGATTCACACCGTAATTATGTACAGGACTGTAAAGTGGCTATAAAAGAATTGGGGGTATAACAGGAAAGAATTACGAATTTCATATGAACAATTTTGTCTTGTAGACATTTACTGGCCTAAGTGGAGCGAATGCTGAATGCAGAACAACAGCTTTAATAAACCATCGTCTTGTAAATGGTATTCTCTTTGAGATACCATGGATTCAGGCTAGGCCAAAGATCTGCCCTCTATCAATATCACTGACCGACTTTTGACGCCCACGGTTCCTTTCTATCACTTCAGAGAGATTCTGTGCTAGCATCTGGGCTCAAACCAAAAATGCTAGAATTCTCATACGAATTCCATACTGTATCGGAAAGATATTTCGTGATACAGGGAAGCAGGTAAGGAGAAAAAGAAAGAATTTTTACTCTTTATGTCCCTCATTTTTATTTTCATAGCGAGTTAGAAATTACCTATGTCGGACAATAATATAACACCCCTGAATGATATCAGGCCTGTTTAATGAGAAAAAATCCCTCTAAATAATACCATTATTTGCTAAGATTTTTTGTGATTAGTCTCAGAGAGATTTATGATAGAACACGTTGGAAAATGGGGCGCAGTTGCAGCTCTACCAAAGACAAAGGGTTAATTGCTCCGGCAAGCGTGACTTTCATCCCAGTGACATGCGTGTAGAATATGTCAGTGGGTCAGTGTGTCACCAAGGTGGTCTCAGGGCCCGCCACCGGGCCGGCGTGGCGCGCTGGGAGTGGCTCTTTCCATTCAGTCCACAGAATTCCACAGTGGCGGGCCCAAGCACGCCCGGAACATCAGTCTAGTGGGAAAGTACCCGGGCCACAAATATGGTAGAGACATAAGGGACGCCCTATGGAAAATACAACTGGGCTTGGGAACGAGGGAGCAACAATAGAAGATTGCGGAATGTGGGAGCGGTGGTTAAAAGATCAGCACAGATGTGGTTTTTATTAGGGGCCAGAATATCCCCGGATTGATAGTGTAGACTATTCCTGGAATCGCACTTAAAACTGAACTCCATTAGCCTCTCAAATTTCTGTGGCCAGCAGTGAATTTAACTCTTACACTGCCAAGGGATAGGACATAACTTCCCGGGGATCATTATTCCACTGATTGGATTTTTTAATTAATGACTTTTGACATGAAATATATGCATTTATATATAAACACATATCAATCTGTAATCGTGAAAGTGAGTCAATCTTGTTTACTCCATGAGTTCATTATCGAGATTTCATTTTAAGGGCCTTAAGGATGGGTTCGAGAAGGGGGGGAGGGGGGGGGGGGCTGCGGGTCCTGAAAATGAGATTCTGGGATCAAAATATCAGAATCACTGTTTTTTTTTTTTTTTTACACTGGCCTTTTCCGGTATGAGAAAATACCGATTGGGGCCAGAAACATCTGCCTATGCTCCAAAACGGCAACAACATGAAACTGTATAGAAAGGCTATGAAAATTCAACTGCGATTTTCTCAGAATGTAAGTTTTTTTTCACCAATTTTTTTTCTTATGCTTTTTTTTTCATCTCTGAACCAACTGACTTCAAAGTTTGAATATATATTCTTCATAGCATGGATTTCAATATTATCCATCCCTTTTCCTAAATTATATTCATGTTTTGGAAGGAAAATTAGATGTTTCGAGGAAAACTGAGACATGTACAGATCCATCAACCCACATAGTTAAAAATTTATGACAAACTATATGGTATATAACCCAAAAAACAAATGCATGTTATTTTATATATATATATATCTTAATACTGTGCCAAATTCCAAACAATTATACTGAATACTCTATCAGCCTTAGGCTTTTGAGAATAGCTAATTTTCAAGACACAAAATCCAGGATGGCGGCGTTGTCATAGCTACCGGATCCAAAACATTTTTTTCCAGACTTTTCCTCTAATTTGGGCATGCTGAATTCAGATTTTAACCTTAAAAAGTACTTAGTTCAGGCATTCAAAAAATAACTCTCAGGATCTGCACCCCCCCCCCCCCCATCTCCTTTAATCAACATATCATTATGTCTATGACGCCTATAAAAGATTGATATCGGCGCAAGGTTTATATTCAATGTCTGTCACAGGGAGGGTAGTTTCCCGTCATTATGTCAAATTTAAAACTCATCAACCTATTCTCCTTTGTTTTTGCTTTTACCATTCAAGCAAAAAAAAAAAAAAAAATGAAAGTTATGGATATCGCTCTGGGACTGTTTTATGCTTCGGCATCGTACTCTGCTTCATTTATATTAGAATACTTACAATGGGGATATATCAGAGTCTTCACTATACTGGGAGCCAAGTGGGATTGGGCGATTATGTAGAACATTGTATCTTTGGTTCCTTAGAACATTAGGTCAGAGTTGTGAAAATGCATGCATTCACGCCCTATGACTTAGACACCTTCTAGGACCAGAATGGCATAGTAAAAACTCGTTGGAGCGGAGCCGCCATCATGACGTCACGACAACCTAAAGGCCCTAAAATAATCGTATTGCAGATGGAATAGTTTGCGCTATTGAGGGTGTGAAGTCAAGCCTTTAAATCCGAGATATGAAGTAGCTGCGTTGTGGATCAGGGAGTGTCGTTTTGAGAGAAAGGAACGTAGTACGAGAGGGAGAATGACAAAACATATTAAGAGAGAAGTGGAAATTCCAGCATTCGTTTCTGTGGTCGTTATCGTGTTCATTGAGACCAGCTGATGAATCCCATTCTTTTGCCCGTTCTGTCTAGATACAATATTTCGGTTTCGGATATCATTTACAGCACCCAGTCTATGAAAAGGACGAGAATTAATCTTGGCTGCCATAAATTGATATACTGGTAGCAAAAGTCCCATTCTTGTTTCAGGTTAATTATGATGTACATGTAATTGTGAGTTGTGGCCAAAATACGACATCACATTGGTTTTCATTGCCTTGGACATCAGATCTGGGTTGTTCTGTGCTCTGTCGTGTACAAACTGCTCATCAGTTTCAACGCCGAAACACCTGGAATAGAATGAAGATGTATACCACAGTATGTATATCGTACTAATAATATAGGCTCATGGGCCACGTGAATGAATCTACACTATAAATCTACAACAAAACCCATAAAAGACTTATGGACTCGAAAACTGCTAAATGTATCCATCTGAAATTTGGCACACAAAATTGACGCATAAAGATCTGCGTTTCTACTTAGATAAACCCGCAAAAAGCTTATTATGTTTGACGTTATTCTAAAAAAGCGGTAATTATTGAATAGTAAATTCGTGTTTGACCCGAATTTTATGTTCGATAGAATGACATACCATGCTATTGTTCTTCCGCTTCCCCTCGCAAAACATCCAAAACAACGAACACTTCCCTGAGTAATGTTCAGTTTCATCATCCAAAAGATCGACATCGAGGTAAGGCAGTATCCGTTTGACCTATATTTTTAAAAAATCTTCCACGAAGGCCGTGGGGTCTCTACTAGTGCCATAATTATAAGAATACTGCAGTTAGTGTCATTTAAATTTCTTCTCTTTGTCGTAGAGATCTTTTTTTTTTTTCTTTTCAAACTTCCCCGGCATTAGATACAAACTCCTCACATTTGCATGGAAAGGAAAGATCTCTATCTTCATATTATTGTATAGAGAATATAATTTGATCTGTCCCACTCTCAGAGAATCTTGAGTGCTTAAGCTCTGACAAGTAAGGTGAAATGGGGCACGCTGTCCTCCTTACATGAAATGAGAGGCACTGCTACTCGAGTAGAAAGTACACCATGACCATAAGCGATATTTTTCTTTATCTTCGTTTTATACTGTAAATTTTGGCATTAGATGTAGGACAATCGCCTAATTGTAGTATCATTCTACATTTATATGATATTTATTCAGCCACGGATTCAGAGTGTTTTTCTTTCAGGACCAAATGTGAGGGTTAAGCATTTTTTTATTATTATTATTATTCATTTATACGCTTACCTTTCGGTTTTATTTCAGAAAAAAAGGACAGTCATTTGATAATATATTCACCGTAGACTGGCATGAGCACACTTCTTTTGTCAGATGTGAATAAACGTTAGGAGTTTAATATAAAGTCAACACAATATATCCACGATACCCATGTAATGTATCGTATTAAACATTCGAAAGGATGTGGATTTTTTTGTTTTTGTTTTTGTTTTTATACCGAAAAACTAATCGTGAACAGAAATACGTTTGTATTATCAAGCATACGTCTATGAAGATGCATCTCTGCTGCTTGCATCTGCATTGTCTATTCATGACCTATCAGTCTATGCACTCGTCCAGAAGTAACCAGGCAGTCAGAACATTTTTAGTCCAAATTATAAAATTTAGTTATATTTAGATCATACATTATTAAATCAAATATATATGAAATAAAAGCTTTGCTTTGGCTAACAATATTCCGCTATCAAGTAATCGGCCGATAGAGAAACTAAAAATAGCTGTCCGTTAACTTATAATAAGCATGCACTGATTGCCCGGCTACTTCTGACTCACCTTGTATATCACACAGTGTTATGCCTCATCGATTGTGAAAAGAATTTCCTTTGAGGACAAAATATGAAGTTCATCTTACATTATCTTATAAGAACATGAAAATGTCTTTTAGGGTTCATCTGTAGAAATGGTTTTTATTACGCAGTAACTTCGAGAGACAAGAATTTGTCCGACGGGTAATACTGATATGGTTTCTTTTCTAGTATTGACCTGCTATTTAAGGAAAATATTCTTAATAAAAATGAAAAAAAACAAAAAGGAGTACTTCTTGTGGAAGTGTTGAAAGATAAATCGGCTTTCTTCGTTGGTTAGCATGTTTGTTTATTTGTTGTTATTGTTGTAGTAATAGTTATAGGAGGAGTAGTAGCAGCAGCAGTAGTAATAGTGGTAGAATTCATATTAATAGTAGTAGTGGTTATAGTAATGTAGTAGCAGTAGTAGTAGTAAGAGTAGTTGTAGTAGAAGTAGCAGTAGTAGTAATGGTAGTAGTAGTAGTAGTAGTAGTTGTTGTTGTTTTGTTGCAGTTGTTGTTGTTGTTATCACGTGCGCTTGGATGACAGAAAAAGACTGCGCGCCCTGAAAATGTGTTGTACATTTTAAAGGAGATATAGTATGTAATTGCTATCACATCTATCTGTATTTAGAGCTGCACAGGATCCTTCAGTGACAACCATGCCCCTCTAAACTTCTCTTACAATTCCTAAATTAATGATAGCATCATCGTGCCAACGTAAGTCTGCATATTTTTGTTTTTGATTTTTTTTTTCATTTGATTTTCCTTTTTTCTTTTAGCCTTTTTTTTTTTTTTAGGATCTCATTTGTTTAAAGTGGATGAGAAGCACAGCATCCTTCAGTTTTTTTTATAATTATTATTATTATTATTATTATTCTCAGTCATAGTCTCCTTGCTCCTTTTTCCTCTTGTATTATCAAAATCTGTTTTTTATCCAACTTAAAAGGTGCGAACCCAGAAAGTGGGCAGTCTCTTCGACCAATTTTTCCAACCAGTCGATGCTCTGGAATACTCTGATATCACACTGATAAAAACAAAATCACGCTTGCCTATCATAACATTTTTATTTTTAAATGATAGTTTTGCTTCACGACCCGACAAAACGCCTTTTCCTGGTAAAAATTCACTTCGACAAAATCGAGTTTTTATGATCTCTCTTTTTAATACATAGCAAATAAAATCGAGCCAAAAATTATGTGCACGTGACACAGCTTTTGCTCAGGAATAACTCAAACTGTGGGTGTCAGTAAGTACATGATCTTTTTTTCCTGAACAATAGCACAGATCACTGGCTTAAAACTGGAAAGGCGAGCAAATGAAAGCACAGTTATAATGGCCCGTGTATGGTCAAGCTGACAAGATAACTTCATGTGATCCGTCTTAGTGTAAATAGTATTCATAAGGGCTGGAGCATTTCATTCATCCTTCAGGTTTACAAAAGCCACACGTTAATTTACAAACTGACAAGTCGAGATGGTATCTCCAATAATAAGCTAGTTCATCTCATTCCTGGG
>JBCEWB010059961.1:0-11842 GCA_039654565.1 Peronia peronii
CTCTTATGGCCTGTAGACTGGAGAGAGAGTCCGATAGGACCAGCACCCCGTGGGGTGGCTTTTGCGCTATGGTGCGCCCATAACTATACTATCATCCTTATCTTATCTTATTTTATTTCTTCTTGTCAATGATATGACTATACATTTAAAAACAAACCTACAAACACAACAAGTTAAGCTGCTGTGTTGCAGACCTTCTGAATAAGTAACATATCCTTTGGAACTGAATCTTCTCATTTTTATTTTTGTTTTTTTTTAGTCTGCAAGGCTAGCTAGATCATCACAGGGATGGCTTACTTAATGGACAGACTGCCGAATTTCCATTGTTTTAATGTTAACTTGTCTTGCCTTATGTATTCCTTTGTACTGTCTTGGTTTATTCTTTTCTCTTTTTATCATTTCCAGCTGAATTTGTTCAACAAATACTGTTTCATTATTTCTTGCTCTATTCAAATCAAGAGAGTGGTGACCAGACGAAGATCCCCCAGACCAGAAGAACTCTGTACATTGCCTTGAGCTTCTGTTTTCAGAAACCTGGATCCAGAACTAAGGATTGTGGATATGCGGTGGGTCTCTAATCAGTGCGATATGACTGTCTTAGAATTTTTGGCCGTTTTGTTTTAGTTTATTTGTTTGTTTGCTCGTTTGTTATGTATGCATCCTTTCAATCCTAATAAAGTAAGATTATAATGATTTTTAACTGCCAATATTTTCTTAGCGTGCACAAAACATACATAGAACCTCTGGAACACATTCCCCCTTACATGAGAAGGCTAGATATTGAACTTTCCAGTCTAATGAGTGGGTCTAATCTTTCCCTTCTCCTGGCAGAATTTGAACCAGCAATTTTCTCACAGATAAACTGATGTCTAATCCCTTGGCCATGGCATCCTCTGTGTAACATTTCCCCACCCACCCCCCTTTTTTTTTTAAGTTACTATATATGTAGTCACTCAATCCAAAGAAAATGAGATCATCTCAGCTTTAACTGCATGCTCAGTCTGGTGAGAAGAAATGTTTTAGATAGTAATTTGGAATTTCACTTGCACAGCAGCATCTCCAATCCACGCATCATCCAATTTTTAACTGTCAAGGATTTTTTAAGGTGCAAAACGTACATTTGGGACCACCAAAACATGTTCATTCTTATCCATGAAGATTAGACATCAGGCTTTTCTACCCAGGAAGCCAGGCAGTTATTTGTGCATTTAGATATGAGCACATGGCTTCTGTGCTGACAGAAAACGCGCGAGAATGAGAAACCCTCTTTTATTTGTACTTGCATGGCTGAGGTGGTGTCATGCTGGAGCGAACTGCATGTATACAACTGTAGGCCTGTGCACAGAAAAAAAAATGTCTCTGCTTGTCACACTTCAGTTGTACATGTGTTTTTGTTTTTTTTTTAAATACAGAATGCTTATAGCATAATTTTTTTGATATGTATACAGCCATGTCTCTGCACCCGTAATCCTTTTAAGGTTCATAAAAAAGATAAATAAAAGTGATATTAAAAAAATGTGCATATCAATATAAACATATCCTTAGGGAAATACATCATTGCATGCTTATTACTGACATGCAAATACAATATAGGCATTCAGCTAGTGTTAGGATTTGGGCAGGAGGATAGCTGTGTATTTCACAGGTGCTATGTTTGAAGTGGTTATTCATGGTTATAGGCTATATTTATAAATCTCTGTAACCAAAAGTTGAGGCTAATTTAGCAGTCACTTGCATATGAGAGTCTTCTATACAATGTGCTTTTATTATGCCATGAGCACTTTTTTTAAAAAGGTTTTCCTACATAAATATCCATCAGTAAATACAGTCATTCACAATTAAACAGATAAAAGATTTTTTGTGCTTTCTATTGATTTTTCATTCAAACTTTGTCATTAGTATATATATAAATCTGTTTCAACTAATTTTACAGGCTACTAATTGGTTAAATCATGATCCACAAAATATGTATGCTCTTCTTACTTTTATCATTTTCTGAGTTATTATTTGAGTTAAAAATATCAAAGCTATTTCAGATCACAGCCAAGTTATATAACAGTTTTTTTGTAAATTTAAATGGACACAGTGCTGGAAAAAGTATAGTCACAGTAATGGAGCTGTGTTCATTTGCTTCCTTTTACATAAACCAAAGCAATATGTAGGAAGATCTTAACAGAAACGATTTCAGATTGTTCAGTTTTTAAGAAACACAAGGTCTCGTTGAAATATTACCAATATGTTTGTTTCTTCATGATTTTATGTCATGTCTATTTTAACTTAAAATTCTGCTGTTGTCATTTTTATTCTATCAGCTTTATCAATGGAACGCGCGATTGCTATTGACGAAGAAGAAATCAACTGGAGCTCTAGGTATCAAAGGCTTGTTGACTTTATGCCGACCGGTTCATACAGACTCATTTGTACTGCTAGAGAGCAAAAGCAATGCATTCTTTGTCAGATATGACCTGGCATTGAAAGTCATCTATTGTGATCCAAAGTAAGTTTTGTATGATCATTGTTGCAAGCAATACAGACAGGAGGAATTCATTGCATTTTAGCACATGTTTTTTAAATCATAAGATTAAAAATGAGGGGTTAGGATAAGGTTTAGGATTAGAATCCGATTAAGAGTTCAGAGTAATGCTAGATTCAGAGTTAAGATTAAAAATTGCAGCTGATACTTAGTGGATTAGCGATAGTGATTATGGACATCACTGGAATTTAGGGCTATAGAATGTGGAGATCCATGGCAAGAGATACAGAAGATACTGTGGGAAGAGTTGACAATGTCTGAAAATCTCAGAAAAAAAAAAAGTCTTATTAAAATTCAATGGAGGTACATGTTTAGGTTTACCGTATTCACTCCAACAAGCCACCCACAATGGTGAACAACATCAAAGTCTTTCAGTGTGATATAAAGCGCTGCTTTGAATCTAAATAATCCAGTCCTGTCGCTTATGAAATAGGTGTCATTCAGGGTCTTGTGAAAACACATATGAAAACTGGCTGAAGAAAAAGAAATTCAATGCTGAAGGGACATTCACTATCCAAAAAATAGGTGTATGTAGATATTTTAATAAGTATACAGTAAGAATATAATATGTTATACATTAGCTTGCTTTTTTTCAAACAAGTTTATCTCTCAAAGTGTTTTAGCAAGACATTATGCAGGGGTCTCAATATTTACCTTTTTCCACATTATTAGTTACTCTCATTTGACTACCAGGAAGAAGATGGGCAACATTCTCTGAAAGCTCAGTCATGTTTACCTGTTTCTGTAATAGTCTCTTATTCAATTACAGGTTAGAAGAGTTGACAGGCTACCGTCCAAAAGATATTATTGGCATGAGTGGCTACACCTTCAAGCATCCTTGTGACGTTTTCATGTGTGGATTCAATCATAGGAAATGTAAGTGGAAGATATTTTTATGACATGAATCTAATTATTACATCTTTTAAAAGGAACCCAACATAGAAAATAGATTGATATGGTACCTCTTTATTTTTTAATCTGGCTCTTTGACATGTGTAGTGAATGTTTGTTGTCCAGATTATGACTGATATTTAAACCTCAGTGTTGGACTTAACCATGAAATCTCTAGATTTTCATTATCTTTGATAATGGAAAACACCCTTTTCTGAAATATTGTCATATTTATATGCATGTGTTAAACTGTTGGATTACAGTATCACATCATGATCTGCAACTCTGCTTGGTTTTGGATATTTTTATTACAACATCAGATGCAAATCTATCTTATTTCCCTGGTTAAAATCACAAAAGGTCATGGTCTGAGAGCAAAGCGGGTCGTCAGTGCTAATTTTTTTCCTGCTTAACAACAGACCCTAAATTAGTCTTTAATGAATATGTTAGAATTATGATATGAAGACATAGTCTGTATACATATGTCATTTATGTATAATCTAGGTCCTACTATTCTTTTGTTATGTACTGCTTGCAAAACTTTTCATTCAAGGATTATGTCAGCTTACATATTTGGTGTATGTATTTATTTCTGTTCAGAATGCACCAATTCTGTGACTGTCTTATTATACATGGATTTTCAGTACTGGAGGAAGGCTCAGGTGAAAGTGGATACTACCGGGTGATATCACGCAGTGGAGCCTGGGTGTGGGTGTACTCACAACTGTTTGTGTCCTACGACAGGAGTGGCAACCCAAAGTACCTCACCACTAAAACCTTCATTGTCAGGTGCAGTGTTGCATATAACATTATAATATGCTCATTTTCTAGAGTAAATTATAAAATAACAACAAGATAAGATTGTGATAATATTTGATAAACTATATTTATTTAATAGGTAATTTGTTTCACAAGTTGATGGTTTACATGTATAATAAAGTGACATAAATTCACAAACTCAAGCACTTAGGCTAAAATGTAATAATTAGCATCAGAACAATACATATATAAAATCTATTTCAAGGAAATGTACTGAAAATGCTAAAATCTTCAATACATTCTAAGATGAAACACAAGGGGTGAGACAGAATCTAACAGTTAACTTAGAAAGCAAAGAAAATAGATACATTCATAGAGTTATCTTTGAGTTGAGTTCCTGAATATCTGAGGATTTGGCAAACTATTCCAATGATTTTTTAAACACAGGATGATCTAAATGATAAGTTGTCTTAAAATCATGAGCGGTTGTGGAGGGAATCTGATGTATTAGAAAATCTTTTATCTGTTCTTAACCTGACATGGTCAAGGACTTGGGATAGTGTCCCTTTACACATAAAGCTTTTATTTTGAGTGAGAGATTTTTCAACAATAATGAAACTGTTTGGTAATTTTTGAAGTTAAATTTACAAAAGGGAGGGTATAAAAACTGCCTGTGCTCTTTAGAAAAAAGAATATTTAACACATTTAATTAAGGGAGGCAGAAGAACTGATTTCATATTAACTGTAGAACTGTGACCCAGCCTAAGGGCTGCAACGCCCTATGACACGCCTTGCCGGGCTTGTCAATCTGCATTGTTGGCGCCAGTGCTTAGCCTCAGGGTGTTGTTTTGACTATAAATATAGAGGCTCCGCCTTGGCTTCGGAATGACATAATGCAGGCCCAGATTGATCACCTTACTGACCAATGTCTTCCTCTAATCCCTCCCCTAACTCCACCCTCTCTTCAAACATATTATTTGAAAGAAGCTGATGGTAGGAGAAGGGGTTGTATTCACAAGGACATGTGAATTCCATATGGATGTCAAATTTATCACCTCTCGTCACACAGGCTATTTCCATTAATGTAACTGCCTGGACTAAACCACTTCGCATAGGGGTGTATTTACGTTCATCTTATAGAATCTTAGCGCAACTGCAAGCTATCATCCCTCTGACCAGGTGAACTTAGATTATTCTTATTAGATCAGACCGGCGACGTTGACGGGCAGCAGTGACCACAAAGAAACACGTACATGTGGTCTAATGATGGCATAGAGCAAGAGCACAAGAGAGCTATCTGATATATAAACTAATAGATACATAGGATACTTTAGCTGGGGGGCACAGTGGTTCTGGGGTTTGGTGTCTGCTCATGGAGAAAACAGGCCGGGATCGACTCATGGGTACTGCATCGGGGAATGGAAGGACACGAAGATCAAAAACCTGCATTTTTTTAGTGAGTCAATGGTCCCCTGGCTTCCTGTGGGTAGAGAAGCCGGATGTCTAGCCTTCTCGGATAAGGGCAAATATATTTTGGAGCTCCTGTGTGTACATTACGCACGTTAAAGATCCCTGGGCAGTTCAAAATCGATGACGGGTAGGCTGCGTGCCGCTGTCTGGGGAAAATTTCCAAATTCCAAATTTCTATCCACAAAAATTCTCACCAAAATCAGGCAGCTACTTAAAAAGCCGAGATAATCCTGTATCACAAGATTGAAAGGCTTAAAAAAAAAAAAAAGATACTTTAGCTTTCATTCATAGCAATTATAGCTCACTTGTACTCTCAATAGCTTGATCACTGGTCAGTGCGAAACTTGTTGAGTGGGTCAAGTGGTCAGGGGAGTCTGCATTTTTATACAGTATGGTGTAAACAATTTGATACTCTGCTCCCACATGATCGTTTCTTTTGATTGTAGTTTCAGACCATTTGGGAGGACTTGAACGGGCCATGTAGCCTTTGAATTCTCTTCTTCCATCTTTCTGTTACCTATTGCCAGGATTCGGCTCTGTCAATGGGCTTTCTCACAATCTTATTCTAAAAAAAAAAAGAAAAACATTGACTATTGAAAGATCTTGTACTTAGATGCAGCCGTACCTATTATGTGACATTTTGACTAAACTGGGTCTGGTAAAACCTAATTTTTGTCAACAAGCTGAGAAATATCACAGCAGTGCGACAGGCATAGCATGGAAAGGCCAGACCGTATAAATACATGATTTGCACTATAAAGAGCATTTCACCTGTTGTATATATACGTGTGGTGCACTTGTAGGGTTAACAACAATGCTGTCTTCAATTTTGATTAATTCCATTTTTGAAAGTACAGATAGTGGAGACAATTTGTGCTTTGCTTAAGAATGTGGTTTGTCTATCGTGGTGCCATTCTGTTGGAACCACATATTATATCACAACAAGAAATGATTCAATATCATATTATTAGAATAACTTATGACATCCTTGATGTGCCTCTGATCTGATAAATTGTAGTGTTAGGATGTGTTCTGTCACTGGGGTGTGACTGGTTTGATTTTTAATATTTGATCTCCATTCTGAATCCAGGCTGATACTATATGAAAACAAGATGCCAATTCTTTCAAATGAGTATTGTCTTATCTTATCTACCTTATCTAATCTTGTCTTTTTGGCAGTCCTGAAGAAGCTGAGCGAGTGCTATCAAGAGAAAAACATGGTTATGAGAGAATGAAAGGACTCGGGTTTGGTGTGGATCTAGCTGACTTTTCCTGCCAACAACAGTCACTTGCATCCATTAATGCTGCAAAGGAGCTGAAACAGAAAAACAGGACAAACAGCACAGAATCTGCTAACAGTCAGGATAAAAATGGTGAAATAAGTCCGTTAGGAGACATTCCTAGCTGGTCAGATGAAGATTGTTCCTTGTTAACAATGAGACGTTTGCCATCCTTGTCATCTTTGGCAAACAAGGCCTTTTTGCAAGATGTGTATGGTTTCAAAGGTGCCTTCAGTGTTCAGTCACCTCAATCACATCAGAGTACAGATTCCAGTGGGCTCAGTGCCTCTCCATCACAGCCCTCAAACTCTGCAGGAGGACCTTACAAAACAACAAAGAAATCCAAGTCATATAAGCGGCCCAAGCTTTCATCATCATTTAAAAACACAGACAATGATCTATTGTCAGTGGATCTTTGGGAGTTGTCTGATAGTGTTCCCTATTCAAGGATACAGCAAAAGCATTCACAGAGAACAGCATATCATGATAAATCTCAATCATCCACATGTACAGATATTACACATAGTTCAAGTGAGTCATGTACAAGTTCTTCTCCCCAAAACATGGGTCCCACTAGTTCCACTATTTTTTCTCAGTCAGACCAGATTCCACAAAGTCTTTCACCGACATCATCTGAAGTCCTGTCATACTTCTTATCCAACATCTCTAATTCAACATCTCCTTGTTCGTTAGAGACCTTACTGGACAGCAGCCCTGCAGCAGCTTCATGTCAGTCTGTTGATCCCCATGGACAACTTTCATCCTCAGTTTCCAGTCAGAGTGTAGATAACGTACCACAGACAGCAACACAGGATTTTCAGTCCAGTGATTTTTCAGTGACAGTCACAGAGCAACAGCAACCAATTCCGCATCCATCACAGAGTTCTGACTCATCACCTCCCCAAGTGGTCCCAACCACAAACATGGATGTGGATGACACTGACATGCTAAAATCAAGCACAGTACTCACTGATCTCCTGGATTCACCAATGAATACAATACCTGATGGTCTCTTGAGTCAGCAGAGTGGTAATGTTATGTTCTCTTCAACTGCCTTTCTTACACTGAGTGCTCCAGCTCCCAAAAGACAGAGACAGATCTTTCAAATAAAACAGAGCTCTCTCTCTGATACATCAGAAACCCATTCCATCCAACCAAATGATAACCTGAGGACAGATAATAACTTTCAGAGAAGTAGTAATAAATCAAATGCCATTTTACATCAGGACTCAGCCAACATGATTCCAGTCCATGCTAAAAATCTGCCATCTGTCTGTCCAGCTGGCAAGTTGGACTATCCTAGTTCTCAATTGCCACAGAGAAAACAATACACTCATGACTACAACCAAGCAAGCTGCTTGCAAACTACATTTTTTAATTCAATGAACACAGACAATAGCTTATCTATGAGCAATGTGCACCATTCAACATCTGAAAGTGACTTCAGCACACCAATTCATAAATTAAAAAATACTGGTGTTCATAGTCAGCATACCTCAGCTTCAGACTGTGTTGACTGTCAGATGAGACATCAGAGGGAATGTCTGGCACCACAAGGAACTGGCATACAGCTGAGGCCAGATCTGGCTCATCCATCAATTCATCAAACTGCTCACATTTCATTTCCACAGTTGTCTGTTTCATCCACCAGCCATACACAACAGTCTGCAGGACCCAGTTTCAATCCTGACTTATATAATGCCAACCAGGCTGGTGATGATCTTTCTAAACTGTCCAGTTATGTTAGCCAACAGTTTTCATCAGAAAATTCACAGTCAAAACTACCAGAGGATCTGGTGGATCTGGAACTTGATACTGACATCATGGCTGATCTAACTGGTCAAAACTGGATCAATTATCTGTAGAGGAATGAAGAAAATAATGTCCTTTTTAGCCCTATGACTGTCAAGTCTCTGACATAGATTTTTCTTTGTCTCCTCTGTTTCAGAACCAGTGACACAGAGTCTGTCATTGTGTGTTGGGTCACAGAATTGCTACACCATCTATATTATAATTGAGTAAAGCTTGATGGAGCAGTTTCATCCCATAGAGTAATGGATTCTTGTCAAAGGCAGGCATTTAAAGGGTTAACCCTAAAGGTGTCAAGGTGCCGACTTGTTAAAGAAAGTGCTCATTGTTATTTGCTTATGAGTTACTTTCTGAATAATCTACAATTCAACAGCAAGATATTTTTGTTTCTAATGAGATCCAAACAGTTATTTCTCGAAAAGGAATAAACATCATTATAGACACATTGGCACTCCAGCAGTTTTGTCTGATACTGTTGGGGTTAATGCCAAATTTTCATAAATGAAAATTTATCAGTAGTTTGCTTCTGACCTCAAATCTGGTGTTATCATTTGTTTCTGCATCGTGTTCATGAGATACCATGTTTACTGTTTAATACTGCAGCATTCAGTAACTCCTGTCAAGAAAATATATAAACTATGTATAAAGTTATACAAAATCTGTAAATGAAAAAAATTGTCTATTCCAATTTCCAGAAACAAAAGGGACAATCTTCTTTAATCCATATTAAAACTTATGGATCATAGTGTTCAAGGTAATACGAAGGCTTTTACTCAGTTAAAAATATCTTCAGTATGAACAGCTATTTATTCTACTCAAAGCACCATTGTTGTTCTTTATGTTTAACATTTAATGCGCCTGTCCATTTTCTTCATGTTCTGCATAATATTAGGTTTGAAATTCTTTGTAACATCTTCATATGTGGGTAAGAGTTACATTCTTTTAGGAAAGCTTGGTAGTCTTGGTATCTTCATGCTGGCTAGTGAGTGAAATTGAGTTTTGTCAGAACGAGTTATAGATCCTGTCGAAACAGTGACATTTTAGTGAAACAGAAACTTTCACTATAGTCGGCATCTCCTTTGCAGATTTACTAGGTGGTGCATTTTCGTTGTTTTGTTTAATTCTGGCTTTATCTCTATTATTTGCAACATTCCTTAAAAAAAAAAAAAGAAAAGATCCTCTATCACAGTCAAATTTTCAGTGAAATTATTTCAAGCAATCTAAAAATAAGATTTTTTTTCTTAAGGAAAAATATTATAGTTGTCAAAACTTAAAAGTGCTGTTTTAGAAAATCATGAAACAATAATGTTAATTTTGACACTATAGTGCTTATCACTAATGTTGTTAATGCATTTCCCAGCTATATCAAACTGAAAATTCTGTTTTGTTTTAATATATCTTGACTGAAGCATGACAGTTTTGTCAGAGTTATTAGCCATGGAGTTGGAAATATGAATGGTGAAATATGGAGATAAAAAAATAAAATGGCGTGGAAGAGATTTTATGCATGATTTTAATAATGGTTTCACAGTGAATTATGTCCAAAGAGATTTTTTAAGATTTCTTTTAGTCTGTTTTTGTCCTTTTTTTATCAGTTCCTTAAGTTATCCCTCATTCTCTTTCTTTGTTTCCTCCCATCATTCTTCTTTTTGTTTCTCTCTATTCCAAGTTTCCACTATCCATCTCCTCTTTGTCTCCCTCCATCTTCTCCATCACCATTCCCTTCCCTAATCCTCATCATTCCTCTCTGTCTCTTCCAACACTCTGTCTGTCTCTGTTTCTCTCTCCTCTCCCCCCCCCCACCCTCCCTCACCCTCCCCCACCGCTCCAACACCCTTCTCCCTCCTCCCCCTCCGCCCCCAACCCCTCCCCCATGCTCCTCCAGCTTTTTTCCTTCCCTTTTCTTTTTCATTTTCTCCTACTTATGTTGAAACATCTCCCTTCATGATGATTTTGTGTGACACATTACAGTAGACTCTTATTCCTGAACTAAGTTTGTTATTGTTTTTCAAAATCTGTTGCTTCTGTTTTAGTCAAGTGGCAGCACCCCTTTTCAAAACATAATTAAGAATATGAGACGCAACACGATGAAATCAGGCGCTCGTCAAACTGAGACATCTGGAGAAATCACGTGTTTTTCAACAGAGAATGAATTTTTAACATAATTTTTTTTCTTCAAAGAACCCCTCTAGATCAAACTAAAAATGCATTTCAGAGTTAAATTTCCTGAAGTAAGTTTAGCAAAAGCCCACAAATTGTAATTTTAGTGATACCAATAACTCCATATGCTCAAAATTTGATGAGAGCCTGATTTCATCGTGTCGCATCTCATAACATACAAAAAATATATTGAACACTATAAAAGGTATTCAGTGTATATTATCAGGAAGTTCTTCATTATTGGAAAGGTAGCTGATCTCTTGCATGGGTATCTGCCAGGCTGGCATTCTGGCACGCTATTCGTTTCATCTGTTTAGTTTCTCAAATCGTGCGATGAAAACAAGCTAAACCATTCATGTCCAACAAGTGTTTTCTGTTTCCAAATCTTGTATGTATTTAGGTTCCACAAGGAAAAAATTAAAAGTCAATCGATGAAAAACTAAAATTAAAATAAATCTGTATAAAAAAATAAAATCAAACAAAACAAATTGAAGTAAGATGAAATAAAATACAAAAATAAAATCAAATGAAATAGAATAAGATAAAATAAAATGACATAAATTAAGTTGAGATAAAGCAATCATAACCTGGTACATATCATATTTTTCATTATCCAGAATAGATGATGTATTAAAATGACCTCCCCTCTTACTTCTTCTCGACCTCTTCTTCCAAATTTTCTCTGGCAATGCTGGTATCTCAAGAAACCCATAATGAGCAAAAGTTCAGAAGCAAACTGGTGTTCGCACACATATATTTTAGCCTCTTTCTCTGGCCAGGGAAAGTTCATGATAATAATGAGGTCGAACCGAAGAGATCATATATCACTCGAACTTTCAAATGGCCATAAAATTCAAATCAAGGTGCCTTAACTGCAACTATATTGTTAATTTATTAAACTTTCGAGAATTATTTCCCTTGCGCGAGTTCTCTGGGGGGG
>JBCEWB010059972.1:0-13733 GCA_039654565.1 Peronia peronii
GATAGATAGATAGATAGATAGATAGATAGATAGATAGATAGATAGATAGATAGATAGATAGATAGATAGATAGTGTGTAAATAAGCACAAGGTGGGAAATAAAGATGGTGGCTATACTGAGACCTGTTGAGCTGAGTAGTGAGATCAGCAGTTGGAAAAAAATGGTAGAGGTTAGCAAACGTGATGTTAGTATTGATGGTTATATCGGTTTTATTGCTCAGAGTCGTGGATTGCTCGTCATAACAATAAATGAATCTGAAGTAACAGGTATTCATCCCATATATGTTTGTAGCAAATGTATAACGTAGTCATTGTTGCAAAGTTTGAAAGTTAAACACAATAGTCAAGATCGACCTACAAACATGGGTTAACAGCACCGAATAATAGATCTGCCTGTTGTAGTTCTATCTCCACTGGTCTGCCCAAATCGATAAAGAGCTGATAACTACAAAATAATGAACAAATAAGACAGGGCAGAAAACACAGCAAGAAATCTGGGATCTACATAGCTTCAATGTTCCTTATCTACTGCAACAGGCCATCAAATACAGGTAATACTAGTCACAAAAGACAGTGCGGGAGCAGGCGAGGACTTAGATAATTCAACTTAAAAGTAATTGTCACTACAGCACCAGTGCAGAAAACTGCTTCAATTACCTGCATGGACGAAAAGAATCTTATATGGTAGCAACATAGACATATTACTAAGTGTGTCTATAGGTGACAATGCTTTTGTAGTGGTTACGATGCCGAGATTATGAGGAATCTGGCGATGCTGGTAGGCATTGATACTTATTGGTTACTATTGGTTAATATTAGTACTTACAGTTGCAGATGACATTGCAACACGTAGTGAATTATTACACTGTTTATAGTTTTAGTTTCTGTGGTTTTAGATTCTAGTTATGGTGATGGAAATTACGTTGACGATGATGGTGATGATGATTATGAGAAGGGAACTATGGCAGTGCTGGCAGGGATATGGTATCATTGAGAACATCCAAGTTAGTCTTTAAGTAAATTCGTCGGGGTTTAGCCGGTGTTTACCTAGGCCATTTCAAGCCTCTGTGCTGTTTTTATTATCGCTATCCTCGGCTCATGCCATTCTTTTCTCTTGCTTTCTCCCCCGAGGTTTGGGGCGTTATCTCTGACAGGCATTTTGTTTTCTCAAGACAGAGTGACAAAATACAGGCATCAAATGTTTGGATAGATACACAGACATCGCTGCCTTAAACAAACATAGAAAGAAACAAACTTCTCTTCTATCGCCGCCGTGGCTTTTTGGGTCAGTGTGTTCATTTCTCACTTGAGAAAAATGAATCTCTTTGGATCGCCTTTGAACTGGAATCGATGCCCAAACTGACATTCACAATGGCATATTAGTGTCATTTTGTACAGATTATGCGTGTACGCGTCGATTGTCAAGAGCTCGTATGACAGATGTTATTAATAGAAAAGACACCGTACTCAATGTCATATTTAATATCACAGCTGGCGTTGACTGTTACATGTTATGCACAAGTATTTTTTATTCATAAACATGACTTTTGTTTTGTTTTTGGTTATATTCACTTTTTCACTTGTTCAGACTTATCAAATAGCAGAATACTGGGCCAATAGGTCAAAAATACATCGTTTCATAATAAATAAAATCCGACAGACTGACGATCTCGGTTTTCTTTTTTTGAGAGTGAACAAATGTAATACATGATACTTATACAAGGCCAACTAACTACTTTCAAGTCTTTTGGTATTTGTTTCATTGATTTGGAGAGAAGACAAAGAAGGTGTTTATAAAATAATAATTGCGCCAATCATTCAAAGGTAACTGTTGATGTGCTATCTTTGCTGGCTTCTGCTATCCTTTCAACAAGGAACGAAGCTCATAAAAAATCGCCCACTAAGAGAATATATTATACCGGATTCATTCAGATACACATAGTGGAACACAAACACACAGACGCAAACAATTTAAAACAATCAGTTTTGTTTTCGGATTTCCAAATATTGTGTGCCCAACTACCAAAGCTACCTAGGTCAGTATTAATAAGCACTGGGAAATAAATTGATACCATCTTTTATATTTTAAGTGACTGAACTGCTCATGGTCTCTTTCAACAGGGATGTCTGACATCTAGCCTTTCAGGAGAAAGTGTATACGATAATAATAGAAGACAGCACATTTCCATTTCAAGGTCAATCTTAGCCTAAATTGTTTTAGGAGTATCTAAAACACCGTTATTAAGGGAACAGTTTTGCGGGCACGTAGAAATTATCTTCAGTATAAAACTCTTTTGTACCACTAAAAAATGTTGTTCTAGTCTTATCAAACGTTGCTAGCAGATATCCGCTCTACGGTGCCGCATGTCCATGCCTTGAAGGAATGTGACTTAAAGAGATTGAAACAGCGAAGCAGTACTGTTACGGCAATAATTTTCATTTTGCTCACCAGCGATATAGTGTTCATTTTGCCTATGGAGGATATAAAATATAATTTCATCTAATCTAGGACTCCTTGACAATGATTGGCTAACATAACATTTCCTCATGCCAAACCAATCCAAGACAACAATATTCACAAGGAAATTGTAATGATGTCGACTAAATATAAATCAGATTTTTAGTAATTGATTAGAAATGACCACAAAGTATAGGCTTATGCTGCTGTCCAGCATCTGGCGATAAAAGTAGTTTCCCCGTAGGGTTGTTGATATTTAGCATTGACAGAGGTTAGATTATCATAGTCTTTGAAATATTGCCCCGGGTTTTAGAGGGCTATGGAAATTTGAAAAGTTTAACATAATATGTGAAGAGATTAACCCCTTCTGTTTGATCGTTATCATTAAACGTTTGCTCACACACGAGACCTTTATTTTTTTTAAACTGATCAAAATTTTCGCGCATCCCCGCCCTTAAACTATTCAGCAGTCAGATGTCAGATGTAGTATTCCGACATCATCCTAACAGAGACAATGACTGAGATATACCCTAACCTGACAATAAAACATAATTCAAATACAACTCTTAACTAGACCAGACATAAATATACAACTTGTTGTATCTCACCTAGGCACTTATGTCATCCTATCAGTGTAAGTAGAAACTGCCTGGGTATTAGATTTACACACTCATAGCACTTGGCATGATCAAGCTTCTGTCCTCCACTCAAAAGTGAACAAACGTTTATATTTTATTTGGAAATTAATTTATTTGATATATACAATACCTTGAGCAATGTGTTGTATAAATCCGCCATACAGAGTATTATAACTTTTCGTATTACAGCTTGGGCGGGGAATATACATCCGTATGACAAATGGAGATTAAATAGATGTATCAAGAATGTGAACAAAAGTGCTAAAGGAAATCATGGCTCATCGATGCCCTAAACCAGGACACACTGTAAATCAAAGTAAACATAATTTGGGAAGACTATGCACTCATTTTATAATCAATTGAAATATGCCGAAAGAAGTGAATGAGTGAAATACCCCAACCTCCCAGGGGGCTGAAAGACCTAATCAAAGTAAAGCAAAAAAAAGTGGATGTTTGTTGCATGGAAGAACTAATCGTGAACAGAAATTCATTTCTACCATCAGCTGTACGCTTATCAAGGTTAAATAATGTTTCTAGAGTGCCTTGTTCTGATGCTGAACGTGGTATTTTTATCTGCATGGAAGTGGGGGTGTATTTTACATATACACTGTGTTTCATCAACAGTACTATGGATGCGATTTCCGTTTTGGAAACAAATAGAATTGATCTTATCATATCTTATGTCTATGATGACATAAACAATCATGTTCAAGTACTGACAAGTTATGCCTTCGGGTATGCAATGTGAGTAGTATGTGGATATATTCTATTTAGGAAGTGGAATCCAATGCGATGTCCAGAGCGGATCACCTCCTTGACACTTCTAGGCTTAGCTCCAGTCATGAAAACAAAAATGGCATGCTCATTTACAAGGCTTCACAGAGCAATCTTTGATCTCCGTTCCTTCCCATTTCAAACCAAATTCTATATCATTTTCTTTTCTCTTTTTCTAAGCCACAATCAATGGATTCTGTCAGAGCGGAGGTTAATAAACGACGAAGCTAAGGCTTTAGGACGCATATGTGACTCATCACGACGGTTCGGTCCACAAGCTACACCGGGCAGTTTCGAGCAAATGGGGCAGAAAGTTCAAAGGGGGGCGGGGGGGGGGGGTTCAAATGGTCAATTTTTGGATTTTGCACCAACCTATTCTTTAAGCATCACTGCATCATGTAACCATATCAAAACATGGAATTAAACTCGAAAACTAGTTAAAAATCACTTTTAAAAATGTAGGGTCCGTTGCTAAGGAGATATAATGCAAAACTTTGAAAGCGAATTTCTCAGAATTTTGATTTATTTCGACAACCGCGTGCAACAGCTTTAGATGCTCATTACCCCGTCAAATAACGTCATTGAGCAATGAAACTGATGTCAATGGATAGCTGAGACTTTCACACTGTATCAATAACTCAATTTGCCCAAAATGTACCTTGTGGACCGAACCGTCATGATGCGTCACATATAACGAATACATGCTTTTCATTAAAAAAACACAATTTGGCTCTATCCTTTAAAAATCCTCAGTGAAGTGCGTCAATGGTGTCTCACAGTTGTATCATCTTCAGCCTTGCTTCATTTCGGGGACTTACATATTCGGGCACGTAATCAAAATTTTACAGGAGAATTCTAGGAAAGACGTTTATACCACACCAGACCATAGTTTGCAGCGCGGATTCAGCTTAAGACAGATCGCGTCTTGAGACCGTATCTGATAAATCAGGATGGGAAGCCGATTTTGAAGGATGGTGGTCCGGAAAGAGAAAAGGGGGAGGGGGGAGGGAGGTTATAGATCAGAGGAAGGGTTACGTGTCTTATTTTCTACTTCATTCGTCCATAACTCTGTCCTCTGTCTCCCTGTCTTTCCCTCACTCCCCTTCCCTTTCTCTCTCTCTCTTCCTCTCTCACTCCAGGTGGTTGAACGACGTAATAGAACGAAACTCCCGTTTCAAAGTCGCGCCAACCCCGTCAGATCCCATGAGAAGATAAAAGATGAGACAACTCAATGTTGCCATCTTAGAGAAGACAGATCGACGACCACCATCCCTCACCCTCTCCCCCTCCTTCTCCTGAACCACTATCCCCTGATGTATTGGATCAGATCTTTGCCTCATTCCATCAGCCTCTAAGCTTATTTTCTGTACACACCCAGGCCCAAGATCGCTCCCGGTTTGGGACGGCTTACAAACTCATAAATATCGTATGAAGAGATGAGGACTCGTGCCGAGTCGGCCGGTCATCCTCTCACGTCATAGACCGACCTTCAAGTGAACTTAGATTTTGATCGTTGTCCTACTAACTTTTCTGACCACTGAAAGGAGTCCTAGTTCATCTGATCCCCAGTGTAAGGCTTCGGTCATCTAATCTTCTTTTCACTGAAGATGAAATCAAGTCTGTAAGCGATCTCATATTTTCTGCACTGGGCCAAAAAAAAAAATAAATAAATAAAGTGCAAGAAAAGGAAGGGGGGGGGGGGGGGGAGGGGGTGCAGAGGAAAGGCAAATACTAATAATGATTTCATGCACCAGTTCAGGAGACTGAGGTAAATATATTATGGTACCCTACTTTTTGTTACTTGAGAACGTTTTTTTTTTTAAATTTTTCTTAGCCAAGATACTCTTATTAACAACCACTGAAGTGAAATGTGTCCAGAATATTTTCTTCTCGTCTCGGCGGATCTATTAGAGGCATCCTCAGGAAAATATCCCGATATACGCACCTGTCATTTACAAACGGAAAGTGACACTCATTCAGGAGAACACCTGTTTATTGCTTTTTCTCAACTAGCTTCTTTGTATTGGTTGTATTCGTGATAATTCGTCTGAATGCAGTCTAAACCTATCATCTGCTTTTAAATACTATTTTAATCACAGTTGTTAAAGTTTAAAGTATCCATTTATTAATGAACAAAACATGGAATTGACAATGTCTTTCATAACCCGTATATATACAATTTTTCCATTTTCTATATATTTTACAATTTGTCTAGGTTGCCCTGGCGAGAAGCAAACAAAATTGAGAATTTGGCGCTCCCGATAGTTTCATCAGTTTCAGTTTATTTAATTATGAGCTTGTTATTTTATATCTACTAATACTAGCCTTTGATGTTCTTGTGATTCCTCATCTCCTGAGCTTGGAAAAGATCAAGATAATTACCGCATTATACATAGATCTAATCCAGGAAAGAGTTTGATTAAAAAATATTAGCTATGATATAGACTTTATATGTACCCAGGAAGAAAATTCATCTCACAGTTGACAAAACATGACACTGCGTAGCATACATTGGCAAATACACACAATTTCAGGAATGGCATCAAAACAGGGCTCAGTCATGCAATTCTGCTTGTACGTGGCAGGCGAATGGTTATTGCGAGAAATGAATTTCTGTAATGTTTTCAATTAGTTTTTAAGAATAACAAACACTCACTTCTTCCGAAATACTTCATTCTTAAGACATAGTGATCTGAGGAGATACAAAGAAGAAGAGAAACATCTATTTTAGAATTATGACAGGACTGCTGGTAAGTCGGTTGCGACTGAGAATATTGAGCTAAGAATACAACCAAAAAGAGACGTGAGATTGTGGAATACATCAATGACATAGATGTACAGCTCTAATTTTCGGCATAACAGCTCAAGCAGCAAGTGAGTCCAAGCTAAGACCTCTTATCTTCCTTCACATAGATCAGACAAATATTGAGTGCACTGATATTGAAGGAAAAGTCATTAGCAAGAGCAGAATGTGCAAAGTAAAATTGATATAGTCTTCTATTGTAGATTATTTAGTGATTTCTGGCTATTCAATAAACATCGTAACAAAAATAATAAAAACTCCCGTTGTGAACAATAAAAGTAAGTAAAAATCAGTATCACAATGGTCAAGTCTGGGACAAATTTTGATGTTGTCGACATTGTAATAAAATGCAACATATTTGGTTCTAAAATGTGCACTGGTAAAGTAAACTGCGATGAAATTATAAATAGATCTACTGAAAATTGGTGTTTCAGATGACTTGTTATCTGTATTCAAATTTTAATAAATTCTCGTTGTGAAGGAACAAAAAAATATCATGAAAGCTGGAGGAGAAATGGAGGCGACTTTGCAAAATTAACATAAATTTAAATAATTATCAACATCGACATATACTTTGTCAACGTCTAGGTTATTGTTATAATTTTGTTATATCACAGTGTTGAGATTTAAGTGTTAAGATTATATTTTAAAATCTATTGTCGATTTCCCTTCATATCTAAATCACTTTGGTATTTATTTACTGCCAGACCCATAACATTCATGCTAAAAGCAAAGAGACTAATCTAATACACTACCGTTAGAATAAATTGTAATTGTTGGCAGTGTGTAATTGTCATGACATGTCGAATAGAATTTTCCAAAAATTGTTGCCTAAGACAACGCCGGTAAAGATTCATTTATATAAAATTATGTTAAATCAACCTTTACCGCATTTTAAAGCTTTCAGTCTTTATTTGTTATCCCCATTGATTATTTCCACCATCTAACCATCTAATTCTAAACAGCTTTATGAAGGAATGTTGGCGTTGTGCGGGTCCCGTTTCATATATGACAAAAATCTGAAAGAAAAAAAAATGAACCTGGCTTCGTCTTTGCAATTTTCAGTTCTATGTGAATGAAGTATTGAGATAAACATTGGAACAGTGTATCCAGTCTATGTCTTTGAAAAGCAAAACAGCACTAGATGAAAACGACAAGAAACAGATCAAATCTCCAAGATGAGAGGATGTTTAAATATGTGAAGAAGTGAAGGGACGAAAAAGGATGTTGCATGTATCCGATCGGACCCATTTCAAATGAATCCTGGGCTCTCATCGTGCCATGGTGTCCTGAATGAAAGTCTGTCCCCATCCTATTGTGTTTCGTTAAAAAAGGGCATGAAAATTTCAACAACAAAAAAAAATGGGTATGAATTTCCTGCTCGTTGAATCAATCTCAAAAGATTTTTTTTTCTAAACAATAACATTGCAAAAGAGCAAGACGGAAGACAAACTTAATTGATTACGTTGGCGCAGCCTTTTTTTTTTTGTAATTCAGTTTCAGACGACCAGGAGAATCCTCTTCTCATACATTTCGATTTCACATGAGATTTTTTATGCGGAAATCGAAACCGTTGAACAAATCAAACAGCAACAATCAAGAAAACATTCTGGGTTTATTATGGAATGGGGAATAGATAAAATCTTTAAAAAATAGAACTCCTTTAATAAGGAATTCCCAGGTGATCCATCGTGATCGTTCCCATTGTTGTTGTAGACCCAGAACCCTGCTCACCAGCACAACAAAGATAATAAACTTCTGCAGTATTTCCTAAAATTTATCACGTGGATTTGAAGTTTAGATTAAAATTCATCTGAAAGCAAATTTAATATTGAATCCCGAGAATGTTTTGAGGAAACATTGCTTATGTAGTTTAGTCTGCTATTCTAAGAGTTGTTAAAAGACAATGACTCTAGATTGGTGAGAACATGATGCACTGGCGATGACTCAGATCTACGGTAAAGACAGGATTCAATATATTTTAATATCTGCCAACAGTACAAGTTTATTTTCCTTTATTCATACACGGTAAAGGCAGGATCGTAATGCCGAAATGTGATGGGAATTGGTTTTAAGCTCAAAAAGAGTTCGTAGAAAGTTTTGGAGTGCCAGTGTTTTTCAGAATGATATCGACTTACATTCAAAACATGATAGTCTATACCTAAATATCAATAGGAAATGAATATCTTGCCTGCTATTAGAATCAGATGTTATTGGAAAATAATTTCATATAATTTATGGAAAAATATAATTGTGAGTTGTTTGTATGTTTGTCCGCTCTGGCAGATCGGCCCTTTGATATTGCTGGGTTTAATGTTGAACATGCCGACGATAAAACTGAAGTTATATGTTTGGCCACCTCTTCTCTTCAGTTGTTGAAACCCATTAACTCTGAATAACTACTTGTTCTGAACACTTCTTGTTAGAAAGGCGGCTCTAATAGGATATTTGATGGTGCCTTTCATGTTACTACAATCCTGAAGGGAAACTAGACAAAGTGAGAATCTGAGCTTCACACGCAATCATAATCTTTAATGAAAAAAAAAAAGACCATAAGGCATGACCTTTCAGATTGATTTGAATATGATACTTACAGTCACAAAGTGGAAGAGAGGATACGAAAAAAAATGCAGAAGAAAAAACAGTTGAGAAAAGGAAAATTATTCTAAAAGAAATACGGTTTAGCTAACTTTAAGAAAGTGAAATGTATGAGCAAATAGCAAGAAGTATGAGACAAAATATTTTGCATGCTGTAGTTTTATGAGTTATATAAGTAAGGTGACCATGAGGGCTCCTGATTCTCATTTGTCCTTTGAATAAAATCCTGTACAAGGAAACGCACACACAAATAGACAGTAAAGTTATTTTCCACTGTTCACAAGCAGTCTCACTTGAAAAGATATTTCAACCCTATATATTAAAGTTATCTTTTTTTTTTTCATTTGTTCTACAATTGTCAACAAATTGTCTCATTTCACAATACCACCGTCAGTATATCAATATGTTGAGTATTTCTTTCTTTTTATTGATCATTCGCATTCAGATGTATAGGTTGCAAAAGGAAACGCTAATTAATAATATGGTTTTAAAACAAATTGTCGGGCTCAGTAAGAGCAATACACAATTTTATTTTCTCATTCCATGCGCTTACACTCAGGTTTGTTTCTATCTTACAAATGTTTCTTGAGACCTGTGCGAATAATTGTAAGATATATCTGAACACTGTCTTGGCGGTGGGAAGAGTAGCTTTTGTACATACAGATACTTGTTCTCTATACTGGGAGACACCGGCCGATACCATTCATGTTTTAGCTTGCAAATGGCACTTTACATTTCCTTTACATAGACTTAAGATTAGGGCCAGACAGCGCATGCACCATCCTATGCTCAATGACTTTGATTTTTAGTGTCTTGCGTATAGCTATATAGATTAATTTTAAACTTAACTAAAGAAAACCAATAAACAAACACACATGGGACAGACAATGTTGTGCAACAACCGGGCCAATTTGTTAGAAAGACGGTGAAGAAGGAAAATAAAACCATGGCATCAAACTGAGTTTTTAGCACTTTCACATTTTATGGAGCGAATAGGAAAACACAAAAACATAAGAAAATTCCATTTGACATCGCTCCGATCCGCACAGTTTCATCCATTTTGTTTGAAATGCAAACAGTTGGCAGCCATTTAAAAATAGAGCGTTTTGTGGCTTTGTATAAATATGTGAGAAAGAGAGAGAGAGAGAGAAAATCAGAAA
This sequence comes from Peronia peronii, assembly GCA_039654565.1. Classification (NCBI taxonomy): domain Eukaryota; kingdom Metazoa; phylum Mollusca; class Gastropoda; order Systellommatophora; family Onchidiidae; genus Peronia; species Peronia peronii. Next base: position 10,432 of record JBCEWB010059972.1, read on the forward strand.
AAAGGTAGCTATTCATACATACCGAATGACGTTCGTGCATACAGGTGCTCACTCACACACGAACGTTTGCTCGCTTATAGACCGTATCATCGGGGGTTGCCGACTTAAAAATAAGAATCCTCCACGATATCTGAAAAGAGACGCTTCGAAGGAAACACCGTGGTTAAAATTCTTCTGGAATCTACGTTTCTGTTTGTGTATCTTATCTCCACTAACAGATATCTGGCAAGTAGTTTTTGAGAAGTTCAACCGAAAATATTTCCAGTTGCATTTGTTCTCCAGTCCTCGATTTAATGGAAGAGAATGTGGTTTTGAAAGTTAAGACATAGACACAGGTATAACTTGATCTTTTATTTTGTTCATTCTGATCACAATAAATATACCATAAGTTAACAAATTTAGGATTGGGTGTCCCCACTACGCATCAAGATGTATAAAATATTACGGTCAACAATTTGGAGAAGTGTGATGAAAAAGTACAATCCTGGCAGTTCACAGTGAAAACTACGGAGATGGATGGCTCCTAATTTCACTAGTATATACATGGGTGTTTGCAGATGATAACATAAAGGCTACTTCTCAGCCTCATGCAAAACTAAATTGAGATTCTATAGATCCGATTAACACTGGAACATTGCACATTCGGGTTACAGTGTAGCAATGTATTTCATGTACTCTTTCACCAACATCGTTTGTAAACGCCTCTCTGGCGATGAAATGTAAGGCATGACAAAAATTAAACATATTAGCTAACCCGCTGAAAGGCATTCGGAAATATGAACAACAACAACAAAAAAGTCTTTAAAAAACTATTCTGTCTGGCAACCTGAGAGCATGATCGTTCAAAGATAATAATAATAATAGTAATATATATTTTGTATTTTTTAATCAAGAAAAATCCACATATACGTACAATATTACAAGGAGGGCCAATTGATAGCGGTATACCATGTCAGGAACTGAAAGTCTAATCTTAGAATCAGAGCGTAGTTTTTTATTTGCTCTCCTTTTTTGTGTCAATGCCTGTATCTCCAAAATTCCACATTTCTCCAGCTGAGCTAGATTAAAGCTACACGGGAGAATGTCTCAGGGGATTAGCTGACGCATTCTCCTGGTAAGAACCGAGGGCATCTCTGAAAACATAGAAATACGCTGAAACATTTTATCTATGCAGGAGTACGACGAGAGATTTGGATGAAGGAAAATCGGAAGGAAAGAGAGAAGATGGGGTGGGGAAAATTGAGAGGTGATCGTATGTTCTACGTTCCTGGTTGGGTGTCTCATATCTCGATTAAAAAAAAAAATGTTATAAAGACAGGGAGGAACGAAGGATAAGAGGAAGGTTATCAATGAGAACAGACATCAAATCCTCCCCACCCACCTTCCCCCTTTCCCCAGCCCCTCCCAAAAAAGAATATATTATTTATAAATATTATTACTATGCATGAATGTTGGAAAAGAGGTCTAGATGAGCAGTGTTCATACATTTGAAAAGCACGAGTGTCGATATGGTCTATTTTTAAAATTGTTAAACTTACCCTTATGGCTTCCAACATGATTATACTCTGAAGCTTTCACACACTTAAACCAAAGAAAATATGTTCACCCTTTAAGACAATAAACACGTCTCTAAGTGTCTCTATAAATATATTTCCTTTCCAAAGGTTTATCAATTTTTTTTTTGGATAGTAATCTGTATTGTAGTTTGGGTCAAATTTCTGTAGTACTTTGTTCTATTGAACATTTTTCAAAATGTGTATACTTTTTTGTTTGTTTGTTTGTTGATGATGTTGTCGTTGTTTTGTTTTTCAGACTCCAGATATATAGACTGTGACGAGATGAGCAAAATAAAAGACAAATCTTCATCTATGTCTTGATACAAAAATTCAAAATTGTTAGGTCACCGTAAACTAAAGAACATCGAGGGAAGGAGAAATAGACAAAAGACATCATCCGGTGAAAGATGAGAAAAACATAGTGGGAACTGGAAGGCCATTCTCTTCTCTTCCATCTTCTGTGAATAGAAGTGGGTGCCAAATGGGTGTGTTGGTCTTTACTCTTATCTTATTTATCCAAACAGAGGTCAGCTCATTAGTAGAGAAAAAAGGGAGTCAGTCACAAACCGTTATAGACCGGAGAGGAAGTGAGCGGAGAGGGGAAAAAAAGACGGCTGGGGAAGAGAGGGAGGGAGGAGATTTTGGGAAAGGATGTTTAAAGGGAAGAGAAAGAAAATATCTGGGGTCTGATTTCAACACATTACCAACATTGTCTAACAGGGGCACCGTAGCAGCCAATTTATTGCAAAATTTAAAACTTTTTTTTTAAATTTTACATAAACTATGTTCTCATTTCTTCCGATATCAGAATCACCCCCCCCCTCCCCACCCTCCAACCCTCCCTAATGGCACTTGAGACTCTAAGGCTTCCAAGGATCCATTTGCTCAAATTGTCTTTTCCTCCCTGTCCCCTTCCCTCCCTACTTCCGTATATCCTCCCCCTCCCCCACCTCTTCCTGCCCGACCGTTTACACCTCTATCTAAATATCTTCCTCTGGGACCCACTAATGTAGGACTTGTAGGACATTCTTTTTTTTTTTTTTTTTTAAGAAATGACCAAAAAGAGGAGTTAACTCTATTACACAACGTTCAATTTCCCAGTCAACAGAGGAAGCAGCACTAGAGGAGGGAAAGCAAATTTAACCTTTGAAGTGTCAAGGGGTCAATCTAATCAAAGATTCCCTCATTTTTTCTAGTCACTGGAACCCCCCTCCCCCTTTACACTTTCAAAGGAAAATACAGTATGGTACAGTTCTCACCCTATAAGCACCTCAAGACATAAACTAACGTTTCTTAATAAACATGAATATTAACGAATCCATATTTCTGCAAACGTCCTATTTGTGTAATGCTTATCATAAATCCCTAACAGGTGTTGCTCATCAAAATGTGTCGACATTGTGTTTGTTATAAACGATGGCTTCCATCCTATATGATATACAACTTATTCACTTGCTACATATTTTTGTCCATTTCGTATTCATGATATAAAGACGTCTGCGTCCACATAATTATGGTGGTGAGAAGTACAAAACTTTTTGTGAAAATGGGTTAATGACATCATAGAAACCTCCACACTCCAGCGGTTTCTCGTGATACTTTTAAAGTTAACCCAGCGAGTCAAGATTAGGTGGGAGGGGTAGATGAGTGGGGAGAGGTAGAGGAATGAGCATTGAAAAAGGGAGGGGGCGGGAGAAAGGGGGGGGGGAGAATGGGGGGGGGGGGCAAGAAAGAAGGGGAAACAAT
>JBCEWB010059983.1:0-13733 GCA_039654565.1 Peronia peronii
AGATAGATAGATAGATAGATAGATAGATAGATAGATAGATAGATAGATAGATAGATAGATAGATAGATAGATTTCAAAATCCGATAGAACGAAAAACATAACAGAGAAACAGAGAAAGAAAAAGGGGACAGATCGCGAGACGAAAGTGTGCGGGAAAACAGGAAAGGGAAGAGAGGATGTTGACATTACCGTCTGCCTCAGAAGCAACCTCTCTCTCTCTCTTGTCTCCTTCCCCTAGCATCGTACACCTACTCCCTCAATCCTCCAACCCCCCCCCCCCTAAAAAAAAATTGTGTTCCCTCCTGTTAAGTCGCTCACCCCGTCACTTGCAGCATTGAGGACACGTACTCTGGCAGCCATTGTCTCTTATCCAAGGTCACGTATGGCAGTTACAACTAACCATAGAGTCCTGGAAGAAAGTCATGATATTCATAAAATGCAAAACGCTAGACTAACTGAAACAATTAATTTCAAGAGCTTCTCTCAGGCTAGTGTGGTATTAAGAAGTTTCCAGACTTTACTATAGTTTCCCAAATCATCGTTTGTTTGAAAAATGTCCTCCTTTACATTGGTACTAAAAGTTTGTCAATTTACGTTAGTTTTAAATTTCCCAATCTACAGTTGTTTGGAAGTTCTCCAGCCTAGAATGGTTTCAAAAGTTTCCTAACATTCACTGGTTTCAAAAATTTCTTAACAGACGGCGATGTTAGGAGTTTCCCATTACATCCAGTAGTTTTCTTTTCTTTTCTTTCCTTTTTTCAAAAGTTTTTTTTTTTTTTTTTGCTGTTTTGTCATTTTAAATTTAGCATGCTGGCATACAATTCATTGATGCCAAATTGTTACCATAACAAGAACCCCAGTTCATTGTTTGTATGTTTGTTTGCGTTGGGATTTAACAACGCATACGCACGATTAACTCTGTACTGAGCCCAACACTGTTACATACTACACGTTTACGAGTAAAATAAGAACTAATACAGTAAAAACAATTTCAATCCAATCTACATCACCACATGTTAGATTTATCTTCACTTCACTTTCTAAAGCGATCTGGTGCGTCGTTATTATTTTCCCGAGAGATTTCCAAAATATCTCAGACTGATGGAGGAGAAGATAATAAAATAGACGAAAAAAAAACAACAACAGCAAGATCAGAAAATATGCTGATAAGAAAAAACAAACAAACAAAACAAATAAAGAGAGAAAAAATGTTCATGAAAATGTCATCTTTATTTGGAAAGGACATTACAATCCGCAGTTATAAATGAAGAGAGTAAAGTTACTATATTTTAACCAATATGTGAGGGATGGGGACACGACTGAGGTAAAACTCTAAAAGTGTCATTGACGTCAGCTGAGCTGTGTATAGATCTCATTCTGTGCTGATATCCCTGACGTGGGGTGCTGGCATATCTGAATATTTAATGCCATCATTATCCGATCGGGCATGAATCATCGACAAGGCAGTTTGATCCATTGTCTTTTTTTTCTCTCTCTTCTTTTATTGTCCTTCCAGCTCTGTTCTCCGTCGCATTGAACAGTTGTTGTCTTCTTATTTTTGTTCAGAGTCTGTTTTGAAATGGAACAAATAGAAAAGAGAGAGAGAGAGAGAGAGAGAGAAAAGTAAAGAAAAAAATGGGAAACATGCAGGACGGACTGTCTGATAGAAGAACAGACTGTCTAATAGAAGGACAGACAAACAGATAGACTGATAAATAAACTGTACATATGGAACATTTTAATTATCCCCCCCCCCCCTTCCAATTCTTAAATTATCCAGTAGCATTAAGTAAAGAACAGAATTATAATTTAAGTGGGATCCTAAATTCCAGAGATACTAACTTTGCCTGTAGGAAACAGGATCGACATCAAAATGTACAATTGTGTAGATGAAAATAGCTGTATTTCTTCCCATTTCCCCCTACTAATACTTTGTTTCTCTCCTCCTCTTTCCTAGTCCCTACCTTTGCTCATCTCATCCCATCCCACCCCAACTTCTCCTTTCTCGAGGAATGTCATTCAGCTTTGACATCCTACAAAGTGGTCACTGCCCGGGATCAATGTCCATTATGCTACTGGGCCAACCTTATCCAGTTACTGATTCCCCCCTCCCCTGATTCCTCCTCCCCCTTATTCCCCTTCGTGGATTTGTCTTGCTGCCACCCTCTGTCGGCACTGATTTCTTTCTCCTCCCATCTCGGCCTTTTTACCCCGAGAGCTTAGTCACTTGGTCAAACACTCACCAACTGTATCACCTATTCCTAGTTCTAACCTACTTGGATAGAACGGCATTTTCCATCGCAGATTAACATTTTCTCCACCTATTTAAAGGTGCCTTTCCACAACATTAACTTTAGAAATAGTGTCAAAAGCTCAATCCATCAGTGACTTAAGATTTTTTCACTATACCTTATAATTGAAATCCGTGGACTTACTCACTATACGTTTTAACTGAAATCTCTGGGCTTACTCTTTATACCTTATATCTGAAGCCCTTGACAAATAAACAATATCGTAGGAATGTACTCACTTTACATTGCTATCAGGCCTAAACTGCACGGAAGATAAATAGTTGTCATTAAGGAAACTCTTATGCTCCTGCAGTATCTGTTGACACTTCATTCTCTAGAAAATGGATTTTATTCACAGTGTGATAAAAGACAGAGGGCATATCTAAAACCTCGATCTTTGGGAAACAGAAGTTATTAGGGAAAAGGCGTTTTCTCAAAATACCTTAGCACTGTGATTCAGACTCCCCATCATCGAACGAAAGGTGCCTGTATTACTTTGTTTTTCAATGCTTTTGGCTTCTTTCTCTTCGCCCGATGACTTCACTACAATGAAATCTCAGCCTCTGGGAATTCGAATATCCTAAGTCCTCTAAATCTTCGTGTGCCATTATTTTACATGATACTAAAGAAAAAAGTTGAGATACTTTGTCAAGGGAACCTCTATGGAATTTTGTTTATGGCAGCATAGAAAGCAAAAACCGCAGAACGATGTCTCCATCCATCCAGGGCATAGACTATGATTTTTATGGAAGACATCTCAGCATTTGAATGTGCGATTATCATGCAAAGGTGACACTGGCTGTAGAAAACAGGATTCCAGCGATGGCTTTTTCTGGTCATTTGCAAGTCATACAGCTCAGCCGATCTTTTCTTTCTCTTATAATCTTTTGCCTTCTTTCTAATTTTTTAAAAAATCGTACTCAAGCCCATACATTTCTTAGATCTCTGATAAATTTTCTTTGCTTATCCATAGATCTTTCCTTTGCCATGCTAAAATTTCAAATAAAAACGTTCTTTGTTACTCCGTGTAATATGTATCAGCTTTAGTGCCATAGTTTTTTGCACAGTGTATTATATAGTTAGGTACTATACACTCTGCTCATCTTCGGGTGTGCCATCGTTTTTTAAGCATTGCTTTCATCAAACGTTTTAACTTGTGGCCAGATCGATTGCAGTGCTCTCTTTAACTGAAAGCCCACACTGAACTACCCTCGAGATTGAATTCATGCTATAGGAAACGACTCTCCTCATAGGTTTTGCTCTCCATCTGCCTCTCTCTTATTTCTTTTCTCACATCCTTTCTCCGTGTCCTTTCTTCAATTTCTTTTGCTCTGCCTGCCCCCCCCCCCCACCCCCGCCCTCATCCCTCTGTCTTTCCCGCCCTCTGACTCCTTTCCTTCACTTTCTCTTCCCCCTTTTATTTTCTTCCTTTTTCTGCTCCCATGCCCTTTTCTCCTCCTCCTCCCTTCTCTGTATCTATCCCTCTTTTATCCCCCTTTCCTTCTTTCTTTCTCCCAACATACTTTATTCTTTGTATTTTTACAACCGTCACTAAAAAATATGTCTGATATCCATCACTCAAATTTTGTACATGAAAACATGTTTATGTCTTGAATTGTTAAACGCTGATGTTTACTTAAAGTAGGATCTATCTTCCATTCAGTTCTTTTCTCTGTTTTTCCTGTCTCATCTTCATCTAAACCCACAGGAAGTAAAAATTGCAATTCATGTTTGTCTTATGCATAAAACGAAAATGGTCTCAACTGTTAAGTATCTTGTATTTTTGTTTTGTTTTGTTTTTTAGCGAAGTTGAACAGATTATTGCACTATGCATCTTCGTAAATAAAGATTGTCATTTTTCTGGTTTCTACCAAGAAGAGAGAAATGTCTCCATAGCTAGTAGCTGTGCTCCTCACAAAAACGACAACAACAAACAAACAGGTAGTAGCAAGAAAAACAGCAGCAACAGCAATAAAAGCAAAATAACGATGATGGAAGTGAGGATGACAAAGATGATGATGAGGATAGTGATGTCAATACGTGTATTTAATATGGTGATGATAATGATGTTAACAAAATATTCTTTAAAAAAAACAAACAGACAAAAAACAAAACAAAACAAAACAAACTTTAATGTCTGTTGCCATATTGAAATAAGACATTCTCACTTGTCTTCTTTATATTTAATTCTCTCGACACACTCATGTTTTTCCATTATATTCTAATTTTCTAGTCCCATGGGCCGGGTCTTTCTTTTTTCCCTACCTTTTCTCCCTTCCCCCTCATTCCCCCTCCCCTCCCTTCCCGCTTTCTGCCTCCCCAACCCCAGTGGTCAGCTGATATTGCTCATCCATGGGTTAATCATCTGGAATCAATGATGACGAGTCTGGCATTATTCACTCCTTGACCTCCTCCTGCCCGCCTCTTTCCTTCTTCTCCAACCCTCTCCTTCCACCTCTGCCTCCCCCGCATCCTCCATCTCTACTCTTCATCCTCTCTACTAGTGAATGATTCTCTAGCATGTCTGATGCACTTTGACAAAACCGCTTTTCATCAGTTTCATTTGTTTCTCCCCTTGTTCAAATATAACTTTCGACAATATTAAGAGCCAGCCCGTTGCATCATTCCCTTCTCTAAAAACTGCATTTTGTTTACCCTGTAAATTGTGTAAAAAAAATAAAAAGAGATTACAAAACCAAGTTACGATTTCTCTGAACCGCTGGAAAAGGCGCTTTGTCTGAACATGTGAGAATTCCTGCCACTGTATGCGTCACTCGTCCTGCACTGCGGCAAGTATGACTAAGTGTGCTGTCCATTTTGTCTGTGACGTGTTGAGTCTCTGTCTTGATATTTCAGCGGCTATTCCTCAATAGCCGTTTGCAACTGGCCGAAAGGAGTAAAAAGAGCGTAAAGTAAAATATTTTTCGAATTTGATTTTAACTTTTGCTTGTATTAGAAACAACATCAACAACAACAACAACAACAACAACGAAAACTGGCCCATTTGGAAGGAAGCATAAGAAACACAAAGTAGTCTTAATTGCTTCGTTTTTATTTTATTTTTATTATTGTTTTGTATGTTTGGATAGAAGGAAAAAGAAAGGAGCCTGTATTTGTTTGTTTGCGCGAGTGGCTGTGGTCATGTTTTGATAACTAAAATTTATTTTGCTTTTGTGACGTTTATTTTGTTGTTTGTTTACATTGTACCTCCCTGCGTGCTGTCTTATTGATGTTTATATATTAGTAGTGGTTATAATGTTGGTTTGTGTGCTTGTCTTTTTTGGTCCCCCCGGCCGTCCGTCCCTTTGTTATTATGATTTGCTCACGTTTATATTTGACTATCAAAGTCTCCATACTTGTCCTGTTATCTAACCTGCTTCAGTGCTTATATCAACCTACGTGACTATCAGCGTACCTTTGAGTAGTGCCATTATTTTCAAACCCCCTTCCCTCCTTCTCAATCATTCACACTGTCTTGGTTCCTGGTCGTGTCTTCTTGTTTTGTTTTGTTTTGTTTTTAACTTTTCATTCTCATTTTCTTCTGCAAATCTTTCCCATTTCTCTCCTCTGTTCCCCCCTCCCCCATCCTTTCCTTTCTCTATCTTTTTCTCGTTTCCTTTTCTTTTTTCATTTCTCTCTCTCTCTCTCTCTCTCTCTCTTACACTTTTGTTCTCCGTCTCTCTCCCATTTGTCCACACTCACCATGTCTCCCTCTCTTCCCAAAATAATGACCGAGACCTGTGAACAAGACGTAGCACCAAAGCAAACATGCCGGTTATCTAATTATGAAGCAAGAGCAGTCCGATTTACACTCCAATCCTAGACCTCTGTACACTGTTTGTCTCCTCCAGTCACCGATTGATAGTTCCTACTCTTCTTCACTTTTCTCAGCTCACCAGGCTACAACATCTTTATCTGTTACATTTCTGTCGTTAATAAATATGTCGTTGGCATTTTCTTTCGAATACAAAAAAGCACTTTTTTCTGTTGTTCATTCTACTTGATTCTCAAAAATAGATACAAAATTCCCCATATTTTTCTGCATTACAGTTAGAAAAAAGAATGTTGGTTTTGATATATTTTACTAATCTTCAGCATGCTCTCTCTCTTCACGGGATCTCTTTTTCATTCTGTTTGTTTTTTTTTAGAACTATTTATATTTTGTTTCGTTTAATTTATCGTTTTTTTCTTTGCACTGTGAGACAGACAAACTTTTTGCTTATGCTATTTTATTCCCTCTCATCACAATGATGCAATACATCAAAATCAATTAAGATAAAAACACTCAGAGGAATTTTCGATTATCCAGACACGATTGATTCTTGATTACCCACACAGTCTTACAAGAACAAATAAATCCGTGACGATCTCTGCATCTTGAAAGTGGCTACAGCAAATTTTAGTTTTCCCATTACAAAACGAATCTTATGTTTTCGACTGCTTTTGATGAACAATATTTCTCAAACTGGAGATGAGAATACCTAATCCTGTGACTAAAATACCGTGGGCTGTATCTGTCTTCTCAACTTCTCTCTCTACTCTACTCTGCCCTGTCTGTCTGTCTGTCTGTCTATCTATTTATCTATTTTTTTCTCTCTCTCTACTGTCTGGCTGACTATCTTTCCTCTTTTCCTTTTTGTTATCTCCTTGTTCTATCCCTTCTTATCTTACCTCTTGCCCTACATTGTTCACTTTCCTACAGGTGACCTGGCATTGCCCTATTATTCAATGCATACTTTATTTCTGCAGATAAAAGTCCCCAAAATCCTATCTGTCTTAAAACGAAAACGAAATCAGAAAGAAGAGTTATTACAGGAAGAAAGCTCATATATCTTTTATATGTCTATTTTTTTTAACTCGAAAAACACACCTCCCGCCCAATACTTTTTCCATCTGTCTATGTTTCTTTTTCTTGCCTTTCTGTCTTTCTATCGCTTGCTTCTTTCTGTCTCTGTCTGGTACTTCCTTAAACAACTCTCTATCTCCTCCCATTTGATGCAGATATGTAAGTATGACATTGTTCACCTGTCCGTCATGACTTTATTTCTTCGTTCCAAAATTAGTGTTTTCGGCTCTTTTCACTTCCACATTCTTCCTTTGCCCATGTTACTCTGTGGCCGATGTTTCTTTTGGCAGCTCACCCAACTTTTTCACGGAATGCATTTATGCCCTTGGTCTTTAATTGAAACCGCTTAATGACATTGTTCTTTTGTTGTTGTTGTTGCTGATGTTGTTGTTGTTGTTGATGCTGTTGTTGTTTGCTGCTGCTTTGTTGCTGTTGTTGTTGTTGTTGTCGTCGTCGTCGTTGTTGTTGTCATTTGTCATAATTACCATCCTCAAGATTTAAACGAGGTTGCATTATGTAAAAACCCAACTTTTTTTTATTAAGATCATTTTCATTTCCTTTCTTTTCTGAGTTATTTTCTCGCACGTGCCCGGAAGATCTGGAAGTCCAGATATTATTATTATTTTGAGAATAGTTTTAAAAAATCGCCCAGTGTAGATAAAGCCAACGGGATAAAAATAGGCATGAAAACATCACTGGGAACCGGCCGCCTAATTTGATTGGCTGACACCTTTTGAACTTGCGGAGAAATCAGGGTCTGATTGGTTGTCTAAGGCGGCGGTTCCAGAACGGACAGGCATTCACATTTTTTTTTTTCATCGCATTCCTTCTGGAAATAGAGGGGAACCCCAGAGGAGGGAACAAACTAGTACCAGAGTGGAACGTATGAGGGAGGAAGGAAAAGAGAGGATGGCATGGGGACGGGGCGAGCGCGGTGGAACTGAAAACAAGGCTGCGGTATAGGGAGGGAGTGTTTGGCGCGGGGTGTAGAGCTACCCACTCACTCACGCGCCTTTGCCTGCCTGCATGATGAGCGTTGTAGAACATGGATGTTACAAAACTATCCTGTAGTGTGGCTATGTCGTTTTGTGAAAGAAGCAGTGAAGTCAGTAGTTGAGTTTAGCTACCCGAGGGGTTTCATAACAGTGTTAATACGGTATTGTAATTTATATTCTTCAGTCTGATGGGATGGAACTGACATTTTACCCATTTAGATTTTGTCACTGAGATTCAAATTCGGACTAGAGCTGAATGTTCAACCACTACGTGAGCATCTGATACATATTCTTATAACTTAACCGTTCAATGTTATTGGTGTCTACATTATATAATAGTTGAATCAGTTAGAACTGCTCGGAACATTATTTACGCTTCCTGCCCTACATAAGTTTTACCGACAAGCCATTGGATCGTTTACCAATAAAATTTTCCAGGATATTTTTCATTACATTATACTTGAAGGTGAGTAGATCTTGTGGACCATAGAAAATCTAGACTGACCACCACTGATCTGACTATAATGAGTTGAGATTCGATGATGAACATTTTGATTCAGAAGCCAAGCATCCAGTTTTGAAATCATTACTGGTTTATTCTTGTCATGTCTTTATATTTAGGTAAAAGTGAACCGATCTAAAATCGTACAATATAAAAATGAGGATTATCATAGGCAAGAATAATACAACAGACACTAATACATTGAATATGTGTATATGAATATGGCACTGTCATAAATGTAAACGCTGTGGTCATTAAAGTAAGGTTAATGACCATTATAAATGTAAAGGGAGCGTTATAAAATACTTTTCTTTATTTAGCATGTATGGCATAATTATTACCATCAGCTATAACGTCTATACATACATCTTAAATATCGACGCAAAGTCTGTCAAACGGACTTCATATATTTCTACAGATAAATGAATATAGCAATTTCATTAAATTAGAGGGAAAAAGAGATCATAGGCACCCAGTTGTCGAGCTTTAGATAGTTCTTTGTTAGAACAGCACAGATAAAACTTCCCTCCTTGTCATCTTTATCTTGATTATTATCACCTTCTAATCCTTCTATAGGACAGCCTTGTTAGAATTTGATATGCAAACCATATCCCTTTTTGTTATTAGAATGCTCTAAACTTTTATCTTTCATAACTGCGCCTGAGGATGTTATCTGACACTTTTTTCTCATTTTGTTCCTTTTGCGATCTCTACGAACATGTGACCTCTTGAACAGGCTTATTAGTAGCAGGTTTTCATCCTAGAATTGAGCTCTCCAGATTCGTTTCATCCGATTATAAAAGACATCCGTTAGCTGTTCAAAAACGATAATATTCGACATGAACTCCTGTCTATTAGACATTTTTGTAGCATGATGGAATAGCGCCCAGTTCCACAGACATAATGTTTTTATAGTGTTCTTTGTCCGGCGGTGTCACACAGGGTCATATGCAGCGAATTTTCATTACACCATCCAGAAGACCATGTTTTATTCATGGAGACAGATTATGGGCTTCCTCTCTGTCTGTGGTATAATGTAGCTAGGAGCTTTAATAGTACTGCAATGGCCGAGTATGTTGGTCTGAAGCCAGAAGATATCATTTTAGATCAGCTTTGTAATCAAGAGGTTGGGTGGAGGGCGAAAGGCGTTGGATGATAATCATTATATATCCAGAGCCAAGATTTCATTCAGTGCCATGCCAGATAAATAGGTAAAACGCCAATGGAATTAGGACTCTCTTTATCATGAGAAGATCTTTCAGGAATGAATTATTTATTCTATTAGATATGATAGGACTGATAAATGACTGATTCAGATCAGTTTGAAAAATGGACGTTACATATGTCTCGCGGCCAGTCGAAATGAGACGTAAGTCGCTGGGCTAGAACGGAGAAATCTGGCTTTGAATGTGATGAGGGGGGTCAGATATCGAATTTTTAATTTTTTTTTTTGCACAAATCGAAAGTACATTCATTTCTGAAGAAGACAGCATGGGTCTTACCCTCAATTTATAAATATTTCTTCATTAAAATCGTGTTTTTGTGTTGTAGATATGTAGATCTATGCGTTCGACCGTTCATTTAAACTCATATTTCTGATAATTTCGGTCATTGCTTGGGGTCCCTTCTTGTCTCTTTAAACTGCAATATCTTTGGCTAAAATAAAGCTAGCTCAGAACTTTTTTCACCACCTGAAAGGGTATGAAATAGGGTTCCATATGATACCAAAAACCCCTTATGGTGAAAAAGCGACACACGTCTCATTTTCACTGGCTGCGAGACATATAGAAAGCTATACATTTATCATTATTGTTCGAAACTATGACATGTATACTGACGGACTCTACAATCAAAGTTCTCAAAACTATTTATTTGTACTAATCAACACACTTTTGACGCAAAAGGTGTTTAAGTCGAAATTGATATTCAATATTTATTGAATACAGTCATATTGTGGAAATCATTCGTTTTTCTCGCCATTGTTAAGGACAAATATATACATGTGCTACTCATTATTTTTCTCTCCGTTCTGGAAAATGGAATTATGTCTTGGTGGTTAAAGTTATTTCAAAATAGAAATCGCCATTTTTGAAGAAAAGTTTTAATATAATGTATATTTGACATCTTTTTCTTGTAGATTCTCGCGTAGATTATTTTCTAACATGTAGGTTATCTTTAAGCTTAAAGGTATGATGCCACTACTTCAGATAGCTGCTTATGCATATGAGCTAAGTAGTTTAGATTGATAGTAAGCCTGAAATTGTGAAATTTCGATACCATGACCCGTGGGAGCGATCAGGCCACATAGCCAGCATTCCACACACAAGATACGTTAGGCTTTTAGGACCTTAGTACTCACCCCACGCACATTCGTGCATGCACCTGTACACGTGGTTCCTAATTAATGGTCACAGTACCGTGGCCAGCTATAATAATACATGTATCCATATCCTGGATTCGTAACTCAGAAATAGATGCGCCTTAGATTAATTATGAGAGATGATTAATTACTGTCAATAATAAAAATGTACAGGGTAAACAACGGGCTGGGTATTTTTCTTTCAGGCACAGTCACATTTGATTACTGATTATTCGTTTTTGCAATGAAGCAGACCTTTAGAAGGCCCGTTCCTTTAACCGCCTCCCAGTCATGGCCTCTGTATCTTTCTCCTGTTGTTTCTTCTGCATTAATCCCGTTGATTATTGGTTTATCCCGATATAGATACAGACATTTTGCTTTATCTCTGATGAAAGATTGCAAAAGCTAACCCCAAAGGGTTTGAAATTGCTTCTCTAAGTTTCAGCGGTCATAATCCTGGTTGTAAGAAAGATAAACACAAAGTTTCTGGTTTTATTTCGGTTACTCGAACGTTTCCAGCCCATTGTCTCAGAGACACCTCATCAACTTTTATGACGTGCCCGAACTCACTTTAGCTTTACTGCAGCGCAAACTATCATCAACGACCCTCTTGGCTTCAAACACGCACTCAGAAACCGACAGAAGGTTGCTAATTCTGCAGCTTTGGTGGAAACGTGCTCTATATTCCATCAGTTGATGTGAGTTCTTCCTAGGGATCCGTGGAAAGCACTGGTGTTTTGTGGTATTCTGAAAAGCACTCAAATTCCTGTCCGCTGGGGGCACGTCAAACAGAGAACATCTTAGAGTTCCTCGCTCTTCCAACTCACCCTTGTTCTATGAATAAGATCTGTTGTTTTCTTATTATTCTAGGAAATAAATATCCTGTAAAAGATCAATCATTGATTCATTTGTTCATTCATTCATTCGTCACCCTTCCATCAATTTATTTTATTTATCCATCCATTCAGCCATTCATCCATCCATCCATCCATTCATCCATCCATCCACCTATCTATCCATCCATCCATCCATCCATCCATCCATCCATCCATCCATCCATCCATCCATCCATGCATCCATGCATCCGTGCATCCATCCATCCGTCCATCCGTTCGTCCGTCCGTCCATCCGTTCATATAGCCATCCATCCATTAATTCACCCATCCATCCATCTATCCATCCTCTATCTTTCCATCCATCCATCCATCCATCCATCCATCCATCTGTCTGTCCATCCCTCTATTCATCCATTGAGGTATCATTTATCCATCCATGTATTCTTCGTATTTGCTACACATTTCATTTCTCTCATTCATCACTTAGTCAGTACTTCCATCCATTCCTAAGATTACCCAGTCTGTCGTTTATGTTTTTGTTTGTTTGTTTGTTTTTTGTCTGTTTTGTTTGTTTCCTGTTCTTTTCTTTTGTTTGTTTGTTTCTTTTTCTAAATTTCCTGTTCTTCCTTCCACTAGTTTAAAGATAACTGAGTCATTATTTTTAATTAATTATTTCACAGCCTACAATCTTCGGAACTCTGACAGAAGCAAAATCCCCTCCCGTCAATAAGAAAAAGGTAAGGAATACTATCTTTCTTTCAGCCTTTGTTTATTTGATTTTTTCTCGCTATCTTTCTTTCTTTTTTCTGTTTTTCGTCCTCTCCACTTTCTTTCTATTTTGCCTTTCATTATGTATCTGTCTACTCGCCTGCCTACCTATCTTTCTGTTTGTTTGTCTGTCTTTTTATCTACCTATCTATCTGGCTGCTTGTCTGTCTGTCTGTCTGTTTATCTGTATGACTCTGTGTATCTATCTATTTGTTAGTCAGCCATTCTCTACGTTTGTCGGTTTATTTATCTGTCTGCTCATCTGTCTCTTTTCTCTTTTTATTTATCACTATAATTCTCCCTCTCTTTCTCTCTCTCTTTCTTTCTCCTCTCTCATTCTCGCTGTGAACGAAAAAAAAAAAAAAAGCTGCATCTTCCTTTCTTATTTTCCTGCGCCTGTTGCATACCATTCCCTCTGACGCCCATATCTTCATGCACGTTTGCTCATCATCTAGACATCTCCCCTTTATTCAATTTCCTCTCCTGAATATTGTATTAGTTTCGCTCGTTAGGACACTATTGTTGTTTATCCGATCTCTCTCTCCTTCTCTATGTAGATTTCCTTTCACTCCTTGATTTCATGCATCCTCTTCTCGAATTCTGTGGTCCATTGTTTTTTTTTTTTCTTTTGTTTTGTTTTTTGTTGTTTTTGCTGTTGTGATTTATTTTCCACATGCAATCTGTGAGTCTACTTGAAGATTTAGCTGTTTTTACAAGTGTTGTCTTTTATTTTCCACATACAATCTCTACGTGAAGGTTTGGGCTAATTTAGCTGTTTGGCAGTTGTTGTCTTTTGCGAATACGAATACGAATACGAATAGTTTATTTGTCCACACGGAAATACATTTTACCAGTGCAGAAAACAACTGAAAGAAAAAAATATATGAAAATACACATCACAAAGATACATTAACACTTTCCATATGCATACCTACATATCCATATATACGCATCACACACACACACACACACACACACAGACACACGCACACACAGACACATACACATACATACCCACCCACATGCATACATACAAACATGCATACATACATACATAGATACATACATAGATACATACATAGATAGATAGATAGATAGATAGATAGATAGATAGATAGATAGATAGATAGATAGAT
>JBCEWB010060005.1:1433-13731 GCA_039654565.1 Peronia peronii
CCCCCCCCCCCCCCCCCCCCCCCCCACAAAAAAAAAAGGTCGGAAAAGAGCTGCTATTATCAAGTCAAACATCAGCACGCTAGACTCCAATTTATTCAGTCTAATTAATTTGCATTTTGCCAGTGCAGCGAAAAACGGGTGAATGTATGGCAAAGACAGAAATAAAGTGAGAGGGAGAAAACACGCACACACATACACAGAGAGAGAGAGAGAGAAACTTACATAATACAAAGAAAGGCGAGGCAGACAAAAATAGCGATCTGTCGTAGAAGATTGGCCGAAGAGAGGACAAAAAATGGAGAAGAGAGAAGGAGAATAATTACTGTGAGTTTCCAGTGAAAATTACTACCATTTTTCATGACATTCTTAGATTCTACGATGATACTACACGTAATCGAAACAGGGAAAAGAACAAAGGTAACAGATCGGGTTCGAGCGGATTTTTACTTCTGGAAATTCCAGCGCGAATAACCATCATCGGGCTCACTTCAAAATGAAAGAGGAAATTCACTGAGCCAGACTAATATTGCTATTAGTGAACTTCCTCTGATTAGGTTGTGCTCATAAAATAGAGCACCAACGTAAGTGACAAACCAGTTAGAAAGTGATGTTACCATCATGTGATGACAAGCTGTCCAATTCCGATCACCACTAAATCATGCCTTCGGCTCCTTTGTTTTTCCTTCGTCTTCCTCATCACAAACGCCATTTACTTAAATGTACTGACCGAAAAAACAATAATAATAATCTTGGGGAATTTACATTTTGTTTTGTTCTGTTTTGTTCAGCACAAGCCAGGCATAGATGATAGAGCGTCAACATGATACATGTTTGAAGGAAAGCCGTTTACTGTAATCCTAGCCTCTGTCTGACCCAGATACTGTAGTATACGAGTAACCGGGACCAACATTACGCACATCATTCTGTACCTGCTCTACTTTTTTTTTTAACTGGGTCAATTCCACGTTTTTTTCTCTCTCTCTCTTCTTTTTCTTCTTTTTTTTCTTTGTTTAAAGAGGCCAGGATGAACAAACCAGAAGAGAATCCTCCCCCCCCCCTCTCTTCCAACTCCCCTCCCCTGTACAGGAAAGCACAAAAACGCAAATCTTACTAGCCCATCTTTTTTTGTATTCCAAATTATTCCTACATGCACGCTCATCTGAAAAGTAAAATATAATTGCTCTGTACATCCCTGGCACGTCAAAACACAAATAACAAATTATCTTTTCCAGAGGACAAACGTCCTGCCACTGTCCTGCATTAATATTGCTCTCTGCCTCGAGCATGCAAAACACACACACACACACACAGTACCGTGCATTATGTTTTCCAATATAAACGCATTTTTTTTCCCCATTTTCGGTGCCTGTAATAATATATTTGATTCAATATAAAAAATGGGGCCATGGGGAGTACTTTTCTTTTTGATTCAATGGCTCTATACTAGCCTTATCAATCATGGGTGACTGACTAAGCTCTGAGAAACGAACGACTGAGGAAGAAAGTGCAGTAAGGAAAGGGAGTGGATGTGGGAAAGGGGCAGGAGGCAAGAGAGAGAGAGAGAGAGAGAGAGAGAGGGATGATATGCCTGTAGGCATGTAACTAAATCGTATTATAATGCATAACTGTTTTGTTTTGTAAAAAAAAAAAAAGAAAGAAAAAGAAAGCGACCACGATGCCAGGAATGGATTCGGAATGGGGAGGGGGACTCAGATCTCATAGCTTTCTTGCAGGATATTTACACATGGTCACCAGATGTATTCTTCTGACGTTCAGCCCGTAGATTTGCTGATCACTAGCTGGCGAATAACTACCACAACAACCAGCGCTAATATTAACAAGAGCTGAACAAATAAACCGGTGTAACTGGTATTAGCTGCATAATATTGGAGACGAGAGCGCGTCTGTAGGTAACAAGAGCCCATCTGGCGATACAACTGGCAGGACTAGCCGTGCCCATAGCTAAACTGATCACAACCAACATTCTGCCACCAGCTTATGAGAAAGAATATAAGTCAAATATGGAATAGTCAGAAACGTATCACGAACATAATATCTGCGGAAGGTAGAGCCAATAATAATGATAGTTGGACTGACAATGTCACCCATAAACTTTCATTTTCAGTTTGAGAATGCAGTATGCAGTGATCTCTTATTACCAGCACTGAGTGCGGGAAAGGGGGAGGGGGGGGGGGGGAATCACATGATGATGACTCAGTGGACCTATCTATGTCTGCAATGCCTGATGTAAGATTAAATTTTAATTATTATATCCCCCTTTCTAACATATTTTTCATACTAAAACCCTATTTCTTGTGCAGCTCAACTTTGCAATGTATAATTACATCCCAGAACACTATCTCTAATCGATATAATCTATCTTCTGAAAACAAAAAATGCAAGGACCTCCGACATAACATTGCAGTTAAATATAAAAATGTTGCTCTTATAGGACTATAACTTAACCATGCAACTGCCATTACATGAGCCTGAAGAAAGGCAAAAAACTTGTCAGTATAACCCTAGGACATTGTGGACCCAAAACACAGAAATAATGTTCCATTACCAATGCATGGTCAAGAAGATAAATTACATTTCGTTGTATAAGTCTTGAAAGATAGGACAATCAACGGTCTTGTAAAATTTGCATAATATTATAACCATTACGTCATTGGGTATGCTGCGACTGCAAGACAAATCTTTTTTTTTCTTCTGACAAATCCATTCTCTTCCGGCTTCCATGTTGCCCACGGCACTGCCTGTCTTCAATGTAACCTCACATGCACGGAAATTTCTCAAGTCCTTGATTAAGGATAGCACCATTTTTAAGCTTTATTTGTTTTCAGCTTGATGCATTTCTATCCGCTATAGTTAATGGAAATTTAAAAAAACTGACTTCTTTGCCATCTAAAAATCCCATTTCAGCCCTAACACATTTTTTGTTAAAAAATTTTCCCTCCTTTTTCTCATTATGATAACAACGAAGGCAAATTCTGGTTCAGGATTAGGAATGAGAAATGCTTCACTCTGAGAGAAGCATTCTTCCTATCTTTCAATTAATAAACATGTGGATCATCTCCTTGGCATAATGGTATCACTCACAAAACATTGCAATAAAATTCTGAAAGAAATAGAAGATAAGAGTCAAAACATTTAGTCCTACATCAGCAGTTAAAAAAATTAAAAAGAAAAACACACATGCAACACAGCACAGTAGTTGACTACTTACAATTATACTCACACTCTGATAAATGAAAGACTAGGGTCCATACAGCCAGCAACTTTCAAAACTTGCCATTTTAGTGATTACATTTGACAAGACAGATTAATCACGGAGCTTCAGTTATTCATTGATGGCCATCTAGCATAAATGTACACATGCTTACTAACTCGAAACTTCATATTTGAGACTATATGATTCTGTTCTTTGAATTTTTTAGCTATGTTATGCATGGTCAAATTATGTCCACCTATCATGCACAAAATTGAAGGAAAGCTGGCTGGATTTTGAATAATATGTCTATATATATCATATTTCACTTACAAATAACACATAAAAGCAACAAAATTTCACACTCCAACGAGCAATGATCTGTGAATGTGTCTGCCCTCAGAAGTGTTGCTAGCACTTAAAAAAAATGCGAGTTTACCAGTGCATTGAGTGTATGTCACTGATAAATGTGCAAGGTTCACACTCTTTAGATCGCTTAAAGTTCTTGTCAAGGACTTTATGAGGACTCTATGGCTGTTTACAAGGACTTCGCTGTGCTGAATGTTGTCAAGTAGGCCTATTATTTAAATATATTATTATGTATACTGTTAATATTTGCTGAACAGCAAATATAAAGTCATAAACATGTAAGCAGATCTACATGTAGGTCAAAATATGAACAACAGATGGTGTTGCAGATCGCACATTGGATCTATGCTTTTACTGATGTTGAAACTCACTACTCTGTGCAGAGCACACAAAAAAATGCATCCACTTGTATTTAATCAGCTGGATGAGGATCAGTCTGTGTTTCAAGCCCAACCCATGCAGCTATGTTGGTTACTAGTTGAGAAAAATGATTTTATTCATCATCTTCAAATTACTTTTTCATTGTCAAACATAACCAAAGATTCAAGATGGGATGTAAAAGTTTTCATTACAAAGGCATGCAATTCTAGACAGCTATGTTTTAAAATAATTTAGTATTCTATTATTATTATTAGATCTATTAATATTATTTTGTGACACAATACTTGCATTGGGTTTAAAATTTTAACACTCATAAAAAAGATCTTCAAATTTGATTTTAAATGGTCAAAATGACATGTACAAGGTGCAAGCCATCTTCGGAAACAGCATTTCTAAATCTTACTCATCTTTTAATTACCACATCAAAGAGAGGGCTTTTGGTAAAAATGCATTTGGCTTTTTACACTTTACGATTACAATTCATCAAATCTCACTGCATCTTCTTGATACAGATCAATTTGTTACTTGTTATCTCCATCGAAAACTATTTTTTTTTATTGTTTTTTTAAATACCGGTATAGATCTAGAACTACAGTGTAAAAAAAACAGTCACATAATACTTACAGGAAGATGTAACTCTAGATCTATGTAAGAATGTTATACAGTTGTTGGATATTAAATGTGTTATTATGAATGGTTTTACCTACAATTATACCAACAGTTAAACAATGCAGATCAAGAGTAAACAATCAGATGCGTGCCTCTATGTATACACAACAGACATAAGACAATAAAGGGAAAAGATGACAGATTAAACTTCAAGGACCCATGCTCAACAACTGGATGTGTAATACATCATATTCATTACATCAACACATTTTGGTCACAATAATGGTTACAACCACAATTCACTGATAAGATGATTTACTATGGTATCTTGGCAAAAAGTATTTAAATGAATAAAACAATTTATAATTCCAGTGCAGTGACTCCTCAATTATCACGAAAGTTACATTCCAGAAATCCACCTTTCACCCATGATAGGTGAAAATCCATGATGTAGACATCACACATACTATTTTATATTCAAATCCTTCATAAACCTTTGCACACTTGATAAATCTGCACTCTAAAACCCTTTCTACCTCTTAAACACACTTTTGTATTGTGTATACATGCTGTAAGTGTATCGAACCACAAATATAATTTATATATATCAGGCTGCAGAAGTCCATAACAAAATGAAAATTCCTGCAACATAAATTTACACAGTATGAAAAAAAATCTGCAGTGTATAAGATCATGAAAATAACTTGAAATGATGAGGGATTGTTGTATAATCTTGTTCCTGCTAGCTACAAAAACTAAATTGTCTTGCCACTCTTATCTCTATCATACCTTGACTGCACAACAAACAAAGGCTTGACTTGAAATTTAACATTTTTAAACAAACAATAACAACAGCAACAACAAGCTGAACAGTTTACAACACAGAGAGAATGTAGCTTATTCATTAAATCAATATAAGTGTTTCAGCAGACACTCATGTGTAACTTCTGTACTTAATGGGCACATTCCCATTTTAACCACCATCAGGAAAAAAGGACAACTCTGGGCTCCAACTAAATAAAGTGACTGAATATGCAGATAATGGAACAGAGTGATGTTAGATGAATGAATTAATTATCAGACAAATCTGAGAAACTGAAAACAGCTTTTAAAAACAAATTTCTATCTAATGTGAAAACATCTGAGGAGAGAACTACATCACTGAGGCTGTGTACTGAAAAAGCCAAGTCTCCTTGGCACTGTATTTTTCACATTCCCCTCTCAAAACCTCTACGTTCACCTTCAGGACAACAAATTTACTTTCAAAAGTTCTGTATGTAATTTGTGCCCAGTGTAATTACACCATGGTTGTTGATGTATCCAGGTGAAGCATGATGAATATAAACTCTAAATCTGAAATCATAACAATAGTTAAATATATTTACTGAATGTGAAAGAATATTCACATAGAAGCGTACTACTTAGAATATCTCAAAGAGATTTTTACTTGAGAAAAATATCCTTTACGATAGCCCTACCTCTATCGATATAGAGTCTAGATCTAGCTGAATTTAATAAATCCTAGATAGTTTCACTCTCTCATCTTGATATTTCCTCTATTATCATTTTGCTCTAATGCAAACAACAACATTAAAGATAAACAACACCATCTTTTCTACTGTCACAAAGTGTATTTTGATATAAATTCAAATAAATTTTGACAAAGCTGACTTTTGAAAGTCACTCACTCTCAGCTATGATGATTACACCTAATCCCCAGCATACGTAATTAAATGAAAAGAATACCTAGGGCACTAGTAAAAATCTGTATAATATATTTACTGCCTTTCCAAAACAAAACAAAAAAAAAATGTGCTAAATATTTTTGACTCATAGTTCTTTTCCCAATGGTCCAACTTCTCTTTATGAGGTAATTTCAAAAGTAGGCAACTGCCACATAGATGTAAGTTATTTGTCTGATTAATATCAAGATTTCACAACATCACAGTATCAAATCTTAATGGAAACAGATCTAGGCTACCCAACTAAGTAGACTCTAGATGAATGGAGACAATTTTTTTTTTTTCAAAATGCCAGCATATTTGACATTCATTCATTCAACCATTGCTCTGGTCTTGGGTTTAATGTGGTTGAGTGACATGCTGGCATGCATTTCATTATTTAGATCTATAAGCTTCTACTGCCCACTTGACAATTGAATAACAATGCAGCACAACCATATTCTGGAAGCAGATAATAGGATTACAGATTATAAAACTAGCAGATCTTAAATCTAGTTGACTCAAGTGTAAGATGAACCCGTAGAGCTAAGATTAACGTGCCTATATTGGCTACAGAATCTAGATCTAGCCCTTAAAAATATAGAATACTTTAGCCTCAACAGTAGTCTTCTGCTTCAAATTCTGACATCAAAGCCCAGACCCATATCAAGAATTCACACAAATTTCAATTAGATCTAGATCTAGATTTACACCAGATCCAAAGTTGGAAAGGCCATGACGAAGGTTCGCACAACACAACAGCACAGCAGACGACAAAAAAAAGATTCTCCCTCAGATCTAGATTAGATCAACTGAGATCACAATGCCTTATCAAAAGAAACCAAATGTGGTGAAAAACAACTCAATTTGATCCATGCAAGCACTTTACGGGAACTCCCATCAACTTTTAAGACGAATTCTTAATCTAGATCTACCATTTGGATTCTTGATTAGTCTTGTTTCTGTGGTTCGCCGGGGTGGAAAGCCAGTGCAGAATCGGGTGCAGGGAGACGGTGCAAACGATGCGTTTGACCTCTTCAATCACTGTCTGAAATCTTTCTACTGACTGAAATTCATCATGATTTTGCTACCAATACCTCATAGCATGGAGATATGAATCAACGATGCATAGACGAATAAAAAAGTTGCAAAAGTATCATAACTTACCCCACAGGCAACTTTACACACCGTAAGGAAAGTATCCGGGAGAACTAGGTCTAGATCCAGTTCTATATTTACGACAAGCAAAGATAGGGTGAGCTATGATTTGCCCAGATTTTGACTATAATCAAGAAAGCCGATCAAATCTGGGATAAATTAATTTTAAAAATCTATGACACATTTGGTTAGGGTTGGTTGAGTTCTAAACTGTCTAATTTCCTCTAGATCATAAATAGTTATAACTTGCTGGGACAGGATTAAGAAAAAACACAATTCTGAAGAATGATAACTTTATTATTTCGTGGGAAGTAATAAACATGAAATAAATTTTATTTTAGCCTACAGATACTATTATGTAGTTTATACAGACGTCGAGGGCACGATGCATTTAAATAGTGTGTTTTATAAGGCTAGTTATTATTCAAAATCATCAGTACATAAAATTAATTTGCGTAGAGCTCCACAAGAATTTTTAAAAAATGTTTTTAATTTTTTTCCCCACTACACGAACTATATGTTCAAAATTCGAATAAGCTAGAATAATGATGGGCAACACAATGACTCTTCCTTGGCTCTCTTTTGATCTTTAGTGTCTGATTTGTGCAATGTTTTATCCGTTATATGATTGTTATTTTCCCAGTAAGTATATTTTGATACATAGTGGCGTTTGATCTGTACAATTTGGAATATTAATCCATAGGCTCTAACGATAAGGCAGTGACCATTGACGTGTGTGGTATTTATTTTGATAATTTCCTATTATCAGCATCTTTTACTGAGAACTGATAATAAAACGTTTGATATAATGATAATTATGCCAATAGCCTTAGGATCGACAAAATTGTGTCACCACCACTTGGGCATAATGCTGAGATAAATTTGATAAGACATTACTGTTTTGTACACGTGATTTAACTGTTGAGAAAAAGAAGATTATCACAATCTTAATAATCGTTTCATTTGCCTTTACAAACTGATTTTTATTTTCTGTTAAATGAGAGCACCATGATCTCATGAAACAAAATAAATTTTAGAGTTCGATGTTGATGCTTTATTTTCTTTATTCCCTTCAGTTGTCCTAAATCATGCTGCCCAAACTCTAAATTTGTTCAATTACAAAATTGCCATGAGCATATAAGAAATAACGGGTTTCCCTGCAGAGTCGTTTATTATAAGTGGAATGGTTGGAAAGAAGTGTGAAACAAAGACACAAAATGATGGGAAAAATTTTAATGACTGTCGAAAAAGTTATTGAAAAGACTGTAGATAGGTCTCCTATAAAAAACAGGATGACAAATAAGTAAAATAATTCTTAAAAAAAACAATCATAATCTAATGAGATCTTTTTATCTGGGAAAGGCCCCAAAAATATCATTTTGAAGCTAAAGCGGTGTCTGCATCGATGTCTTAGTCACAGCCAGTATACAATGGTCACACGTAGTGAGAGCAAAATGCCAAATCTGGACATCCCGTGATCTGCCTCTAAAGCTGGTCGTTATTCGACACTGTTATTTTCGCATTTCCTTTCGAAGTAAATTTATTATGGCGAGGTATATTCATATTATAAGATACCACAAGCATAGTATAAATTTTCAATTTCCCCTGTCTTCTTTCCCGTCCTCCGTCCTTTCTCTCTATTCTTTTCTCCCCCCCCCCCCCACCACTTCTTCGACATGATTAAGATACATCTTGTTTCCACTCCATTCTTCCTTACCTTTCAGTCATCATTTTCGAGTAGATCTATCAGATTATTCAATCTTTGTATTGTCTTGCGTTATCAAGCTTAATTCGATAGACTGGAAGAGGAAAACGAGGAAATAGGAGGTTAATTGTCACTATTTACCTTTTGCTGTATTTGAGTACCACCTATAAGAAATTTTCTGTTCCAGTAAATATTACAAGACAACCATTGCCTATAGATCTACACTTCTGATAACCGTATTATATGTATAGATGTAACTAAAAGTTCCTCCGAGGTTTAATAACTCAATGCGTATAGAAAAAGCACATCACAGAGTAAAGTTATACCGATTTGAGTCTCGCGTCCCTCTCTCCTCCGTCTTTTCCTCCGCAATGATTAAAGTGATGGACATAAAGGCGTAAATGCCCATCAACTTAATCATTAAAGCTGTCATTAAAGCTTCATTATAAGCTGTCAGCTCTAGGTATGCAATATACTGAAGCATACTACCCCACCCCCTCTGCCCGACATATTTTAATATTGCAAGTACCTTTTAATAGGCTATGCATTTACTAACCTGATTCTGATTTGCACCTATTCATCCCTTTTTCAGTTGTTCAAATTAAATTAGACCATATCTGTCAGTGGAAGGGGTAAAAGGAGGTGGGGGGTGGGGGGGGGGGGAATAAATATACCCACATAATCCTCACATGTATTATTTTACACATAGAAAGGGGATGGGGGGGGAGGGAGGAGTGGGTGGGTGGGAGTGTATATCATCCATCCACGATATTACACTGAGGTTCAAGATAGCATAGATAACTCTTCAGCCAGTGGCCACTGCAATAAATAGAAAGAAATCCGCATCATAATAATGAATAATATTACGACCCTCCCCCAAGCCGGAAAAAAAAAAAAAAAAAAAGAAAGAAAAGAAAAAGAAAACAGTAGGAGAATGGCGGGAGCGCCGATGAGCAGTTGAGAGATCAACAAAAATAAGCTTACTAAATTTAGAGGAGACTCGATCTGTACTATTGCTGAGTGGTTGGATAAGGTGATACTTTCACTATCAGGATACCGATCATGGACAACTTAACTAGTACATGTAGTTTATGAACTATATATATATGTATATGTAGTTTATCAATCCCCGGTCTTTGGCGATAGCGTATCTTATGTCAGTGATTGCCAGGGAATACATGTACTACAATGCTACTGCCATTGCTACTTTTACCTTCCGATACTGCGACTACTAAGCTACTACTACTGCTATTTGCTACTACTACTACTGCTGCTGCTGCTGTTGCTACTATGACTTCTATTACTGCTACTACTATTACTACTACTAGTACTACTACTACTGTGCTACTAGGCCACCTACTACTATTGGTACTGTTACTGCTACTGCCACTACTACCAAGGCATCCTGTCCACATAAGCCCCCCCCCCCCCCCCCACACACACCCTCCCCCACCCTGTATCAGAAAACTATGGAAAACAAAGTAAAAACTTTGTGAAACCTGACAACTTTATGCTAAAAGCAATGCGTAAACCAAATTTCGCTTCATAGCGTGACCCAGGTCTCACGTGAAGGCAGCAAATGTGTGTTGTGAAGATCTTGAGAGATTTTTTTTTTTTTTTTTAACAGCCTGCTTCGACTAGCCATTAAGGTAAGTAAATTCCGTTCTTTATAATCAGAATAAATTTAAGATTAGAATCATGTTTAGTTACAGTTATTTAATAATCCCAAAGCATTTATCTGCCCGGCAGGAAATGAAATATAGAAATTTGTCAATGGGTGCCCTATTACCCTCCGAAGATGAGGATGGATTTATTAGGGTGCTATTTTTCATTCTTTTGAAAATAACGATACGCTTAGTTTCGTAGTCTAACGAATACAATGCTTGTTTTGTTTAGTGTACGGTTTCGATTGATATACTGGTACACATACTCTTACCGCTTCCAATTTAGCATGCTATCAAAGATAAATCAGACTCAGTTAAATTCCTCTCTCTCCTCCCCCCCCCCCCTCTCTCTCTTATTAGTCTTATACGATAATATCACCTGCAGTTTGTATTTATATAGAAACTTAAAACATTTCAAAATGTGTTTCACATATCTGAAAATGGCATGATGGTTCATAATGGTAACTAGACCTAGAAGAATCTCGACAATGCATTAAGAGCGATATCAACAGAACGGACGGCCGTGGTTAGAACTTTTGGCATTCCACGAAGAACCCTATGGAACCACTTAGCTTAGGGGCTCATCAGAAAAGTTGTGCTGCATAGTTTCACGAAGACTGCGTCGGACTGACGGAAGACGATGTCTCGTTTAGTGTGTCCAAGTTATGATAGTTAATAGTTAATAATTGTGTACACATGTTTTTGATCACCTAATCATCTTTATCTTTTGTAAAAACAAAACAAAACAACACACACACACACACACACACACACACACACACACACACACACACACACACACACACACACACACACACACACAGATCACTTGCAACAATCAAAATTGTCCATTATCTACCACCTTATGGAAAGATAATGTAGATAGGCCTTATTTAGGCAGTGGTGCCCTCTTAGGGCCAGGCCTTTCGCATCTCTTAATATTCTTTAGAATGTTCCGTTATGTGTTCCTTTTGTACTACAATTTTGTTTAAATGTTGTATTCGCATCACCGAGTGAAATAAAAAACAAAATTAATCACATCCTTGAGTTATTTTCCCTACAAATTGTATGAACTTGAACTGGTGGGCCTTTTTTGGGCAGGGTACCTTCCTACTATTACTACTACTTTTATTACTATTCCTCATTCTCTTCCTCCTCCTCCTCCTCCTACTACTACAGCTACTACTACAACGACGACGACCACAATCACGACCACGACTACTAAGTTTATTACTATCATTACTTCTACTATATGACAACTATACTAATACTAGTTCTACCATTATCACCATTAATTATTTGACTACTTTGCTACCGTTACTGCTACACATACTATTCACACTGCTTATATTATACTGCGAGCACCCCTCCATAAGGACTCAGTGTGCTCTACATAACGATGGAAAGTCCATCCATCCATCCATCCATCCATCCATCCATCCATCCATCCATCCATCCATCCATCCATCCATCCATCCAT
>JBCEWB010060016.1:0-30370 GCA_039654565.1 Peronia peronii
CCCCCCCCCCCCCCCCCCCCCCCCCCCCCCCCCCCCCCCCCCCCCCCCCCCCCCCCCCCCCCCCCCCCCCTCTCCAGCTCCTATGACTGACTTCTTGAATGCTTGAACTAAGGACTTTTTATGCTTCCAATTCTGATTCAGCATATTCAAATTAGAGGAAAAGTGTTGAAAAAAATATTGTGTTGTATCCGGTTACCATGACAACATCACCATCTTCGATTTTGTGTCTTGAAAATTAGCCATTTTCAAAAGTCTAAGGCTTCCAGAGTATTCAATACAATCGTTTTGGAATTTGGCACAATAATATAATAGCTGTATATAAAAAACAAATATGCATTTGTTTTTTTCGTGATATGCCATACAATGTTTGTCATAAATTTTTTAAATATTTGGGTTGATGAATCTGTATACTTCTCAATTTTGCACCAAATATCCATTTTTCCTTAAAAAATTTGAATAAAATGTTGAAAAAAGGATGTGTATTATTGAAATACATGCTATGAAGAATACAATACAAAATCTGAAGTCATTTAGTTCAGAACTAAAAAAGCTTTATGGAAAAAAACATACACCTTAAGGAGATTACAAGTGAAGTTTCATAAGCTTTCTAAAGAATCTCCTAGTGGTGCCGTTTTGGAGCATAGAGCAGATGTTTCTGGCCTCAATCAGTATCTTTCTCATATCAGAAGAGGTCAAAGTGTCTAAACATACCAAAAACTCATTTCTGATATTTTGACCCAAAATCTCATTTTCAGGACATGCGCGCTCCTTATCCCCCCCCAAAATTATTTCATATTGCAACTTTTCTATCCAAGTAAAAAACATAGCTCTTGAAATGAGCTGTAATAGCACCTGGATGTTTTGCTGGGCTGCTTCTGGAAGGTGATGCTGTGCTGTGATATGTTCTTCTAAAAGGCGCATCTGTTCCTGATTGGAGTGCATTTGCTGCTGCTGCTGTTGATGATGGGACTGTTGCTGATGTGGTTGAGTCTGCATTGTTTTCTGTGTCCCTCTCTGCTGCTGCTGTTCTCCGGACATTCTCCTCTTGAGGATATGAGTGGACAGCTGCTCTTGTAAATGCTTATGTTTCTGAAGCAGTAAACAAATAACAATTAATTACTTAACTTCTTGTTCAAAGGAAATAAAAAATAGCATCAGGAATGAATTTTGTTCACATATAATATGACATTTAACATAAACTGAACCAGATTATCTCATTGAAGATTATGACTTGAGTTGATATGAAATGATGAAAATTACAAAAGGGTTGCTGTGAGGAGACCTGCGGCGTTCATCTTATTTTCTATTTTACCCAGCATTGAGATACTTTTCCATTATTTTGCATAGTCAATACCTGAATCACAATTTTGGAAAGTATCACATGCTTTTTAACTCCATGCACTTCTTGCAATAGGGCATATTCTGCCACTTACCCCAAATACTCCACTTATGTGAATGCAGTTTCAAATGAAAAGGAACAAATGTCAAACAGCAAAACATAAAAAAAGTACCAGGAGAAGCAGTTCTCATGGGAAGACTGCTTATGAAGCCAAAATTGATAAGACAGTTCTGATGCACACCAGCTTTTCCACATGTGAATGTTTTTCAAAATTAGGAAGTCTAGCTTTATGATAAATATTTCTGAAAGTAGAAAAATGTTTCTAAACTTGAAAAAGCACAAATGCAAGATTCAAGTTTTGTGAAAAAAATTACATCCTAAGTTTTTTATTACATCCTGTGTTTTCAATATTGATGAAACTAGATTTCAAGCATTTTTAAAAATTATATTAAAGTTCTTTTTCTGGGACAATGAATGGACAGCACAAAATTAGCCTTGAAAAAAAAAAACTTGACTTAGGAAATTTCCTTTCCTCCTTTTAATCATTTGTCTGTACAGTTTGATTATGTCACAACTTACATTTTGCATCATCTGATCTGACGGAGATCCTACATTCAACACATCAATGGCACTATGATGGTCCACTGGTGACTGGCCGGAGGTCAGTGGGGTCAGCCCAGCTGGGGAAAAGGTGATGGATGTAGGAGTGGTCGGGGATGTGCGTGAGATGGCAGGCTGAGGGGATGGAGTAGAAGTATGAGGTGGTCTTCGAAGAGGAGGACCCATGTCTGATGTTGGTGCACTGGAGGATTTCCTCATAGGTGACTTCTTGCCATCCTTGTCCTTTGGATAGAGAGAAACAGAAACAGAGATGACATGTAAACATTTCTATAAGGTATGGAATCTAATGAAAATGCAATTTTCAGAAAGTACTCAAGACTGTAATGAAAGACTTTTCTCTGATATACAAAGTATGTTCCTGACTTGAGATTTTTAGTCCTTGCTAAAGCCCAATTTTGAAACCCCAAGCATGAACAATTCAAAAATCAACGTGACGCTAACTTTTTCCTATATTATTTGTTTTGAAAATGCTCCCCTTGGCACAAGTTTCATGTTGCGGATAAGAACCGAGCGTCACTTTGTTGTCACTACTGCGTAATTATTCAGAGGTATTCTTGTTGATATACTGCCTGTTCGGTAGTACTTTTGCCTACCAGTCACCTATTTAAAGTGAAGATAAACATGACAGTTATAATTATTCACTAGCCTGTTGTTTGATTATTGCATGCTTCATAAGATATTCAAAAACAGCATGAGCCTTTTCCTATGCTCAGGTGAATCTTCAGATAAAGCAGAACATATTTCCTAACAATCAGTTTTATACTGTCCTTTCTTCAGAGATACAGAAGTACAGCAGACCTCCCAACAATGGATAAAACTTCATGGCCGTATGATTTTTCTGAGATCAACTTCAGATTATTTAATAATCTACAATGTGGTGGAAACATATGTACTAGAAGAAAGATGAAGTGAACACACTAGGCATATACAGTCGAACACAGAAAACGCAAACATGGAAATTTTGAATCCATGGAAATGTGAACGCTGTTCTTGGCCCCATTTAAATTCGTATGTTTTCATCATCATCTACAGGATCTCAAAGCAGCAGAATATCTAATTGGGTCTATTTTTTGTTTGGCCTTGCACGCCCCCGGCTGTTGATGATAAGGGAAAGGCGTGCGGGAGAGGTAGGGGAAGGCCACTTGGGAGTAGGCAGTAAATAGTGTAGGTCTAAATTTGGTCCTCACTGAAGATGAATCACTGGAAGGGGATGGTGTGGTAATTGAGCGGGGTGGTGGACTAGGCCACACAGGCTGTCTGTATTGCAAGAAATAACCATAGCCTACATGACGCGATGCACACAGAGTAATATAATGGGAAGGTAACGCTGTCTGACAGACAATGGATGATGTCATCAAGATGATCTGAAGGCAATAATTCCTAGAATATTGCTAAGATTGGCCACATTAGTGTCGTCATGGTTTTGTTTCTTTAGCAATCCTTCTATTCCTTTGTAAAAAAGGCCGTCACGGGACTCTCGAATTATGCAACTCTTGAAAACATTTTTCAATCCCTGAGAAATTAGAGTTTTCCATGTTTGACTATATTTCTGAATGGCAGACAACCAAAAATCATTCACTAAAGAAACTAACATCTTATACTTACTTTTCCTTTCTTCAGAAATCCTCCATGGCATCTCATATGTCCATTCAGAGCAGCTGCATTTTTGAAATAACGATCACAGGCAGCACAGTACGCTTGATTCTTGGGTACTTCCTCTCTGAAATGTCACACAGGATGTCAGAACGCATCAAATCAAATAATACTTTCTTAGCATGCCCGTGACATGCTTTAGAGTTCTTTTCTCCCTCAAATGTGAACAAAGATTTGAGAGGTTAGAGAGGGAAGAATACTTTATGGAACTACATTTACAAGGACAATATTAGAGACATAAGATAAAAAATAAATTTCTGCAGGCATTTTATTAATCTAAATTTGAAATGTTGTTTCTAAGATAAGATAAAAGTTCTTTTGTTAAGGAAATTCCTTTGATGAGACATAATATACATGTGAAATACACTCCCACTCACATACATAAAATATGAATTGCATTAAAACAAGACTGAAGAAAGACTGTTCCGGCTTGATGAACGTATTGATGATGATAGAAATGAATTTCTATAGGAATCTCGATAAGTTTATATAAATAACAAACACCTTTTTCTTAGATTATAAAGTGAGCGCACAGTCATCCTGAATCATGTTCAGTATCGATAAAAAAGCCTGCTGTATATAATTACCCATATTTTGTGACATAGGCCAACAAGGCACAATACTAAATCCCCACTCAAAATTGAAAGAAACTTTAATGATTATTGCAAAAAAGAAAAATGAATGGGATGCCTAACAAAAAGCACAGCTATATTCATGTAAATACTACATCAATATCAAAGACTGCTCATTCCAAGATTCAGTATTGTTCCTATTTAAAATCAACTGAAAGAAAGAAAAAGTCTTATTTTTTACTCACACTTTGGGGGTGGTTGCTGTATCTGGAGAACTGTTGTACCAGACAGTTCTACCACTGGTATTGGCAGTGAGTGGACTGATAGGCTGGATAGTGGCAGGTGAGACTGGACTGCGAGCTGGTAACTCTGTAGCTGTTACCACAGCACCTGGGGACTGGTCACTTCGAGATGCAGGGGATGGCTCACTGGAGGTTGGGGTACCAACGAATGTATATACCTGTAGGAGTTTACAATGAAATGGTTCAGAAAACTTGTTTCTAGTCCTACACCTTGGGAATAAAGAACATGAAGGCATAAAAAAAGATTTGACAAAAGATTAAAAATAAACTTTTCATTAAAAAAAAATATACATATATACAGGGATTCTCACTGGAGCTCTGAGTCTGAAACGAATTAAAAACTTTTCTTAGGTAGCCAAACTGTTTACAGAACCAATACCTCTAAATATCACTGGTCAACAAATTTCAACTTTTTGTCTGCCCCTTGGAAAACACTATGTCTTTTAAAGTAACTTTGAGTCGCTGATTTCAGATCTGAAGTCAGATTTGAGCTACCACATCAGGTTTTTATGATATTCAGGGTTTCTATTTGTATTTAGTAACAGAAAACATAGAAATATCGCTGAGAATAAAAGTACTCCACAGATACATTTCAATAACTATTTAAGACATTTCAAACTGCCAAAAGCTGGTAAAATGTCCATAGATTATTTATAAAACCAATATTAGAATATACTAATTAGCAGCATCCTTTGAATAAACTAGAAGTATTGAGGCTCTTGCACCTTTGCTTGCGTGAAGTGTCCCTTTTGTGTTGAAGAAACCAACAGTAATCCCCCATCATATGGGGTTAAACTTACCTTGATTGTCTGTTTTCCATCACCTTTATATCTTAATGAAACCTTTCACCATGCTCATCACTGATATCTCCAAGATTGGAAGGAAAAAGGTCAAGAATTGTACTTGCCCATTACATTATCATTCCCTTCTGGCCATTGTAATGACTGGCATCATCATGGCTATTCCAAAGGCAAAGGAAACACATGTTTGGTATATCCCATCTGCAGCTCAGGAAGTAAAGATATTACTTTGAGATAACCACAAATGCTCCAATTGTGTGGCACGCTCTAAGAAAAAGAGCCCTGGATTCATAAGTTTTCTTTAAACCTACTGCATGTGCCAATGCCACAGAAAGCTTGATGTTGCCATTGTGTAACAGTACAGCTTTTAAACTTAGCTTGCTTGAATCTATAAAAAGCCTCCATTTATCATGATCATGCCCAAGCTTGTGCCTAAGACTATTAATATCATTTCAGAAGCAAACATCATTCTCCATTTGAAAATATGATGCAAGATTTGTGTGGTGACTACAAAACACGGTTATTCTGGTACTCTTTTGTAAAAGATTCTATTGCGGTAACACGGGGAGAGCACCTCACCCTTTTCCTTGGACAAGGAAAGGTCTCTAAGTCACTAAGCTCTTCTTGATTAATCAACAGCAGCATCTTTTCACCAATTTCTGATCCTTATCATTCGCAACATTATTGAAACATTCCTCATCAATACTACAAGCAGGCCTGCAGGTGGAGGAGGCACAGGATTCTCTTCATCATGAGGCACTGGATTCAAGGGTGATCAGCAGTTTGGGTATACAATATTTGACTTGATTTTCTTTCAGAAACCCACAATTTTCATCATACAAAAGCAACAGTGAGTGTAATGATCTGTTTGTTCAAATCAGATCATGGGTACAGCAAAAGGCATTTTTTTTTTTTTGTCGTTGCCCATTAAACCACTTCCATATCCCAAACTAGCAAGTCATGCAACTCACCTGAGGCACCATGGTTTGTCTTGATCACCAATTTTACATCCAAAATAATGTCTATATGCACGTTTCACAATATTTATCAGCTTTTTGCACTGATCTTGTGGAGTAAATTTTCTACATATAAAACAAATATTGTCAGAATAATTTACACAGCCTCTCAATCCAGTGCCCATTGTTCTATCAAAGAACAAACAACATTCGTGAATTAAAGCTTAAAGAGCTGACATTCCTCTACAACAATGTGACAACAACGAAACAACAGGCCCACTGAATTGCAATATACCTCCTTGATCACGTCAGCTTGACTGCATTTTTTAACATAATTCTCAGGCCTACAGTAGTTTACTTCATCATTTCATACCTCTATCTTAATCATTTCGTCCTTCCTATATTCATTATACAGTTGAAGGTATTGTTTAACAGAATGTGTATTCAATATTACATAATATTTTTAGATATAAAATGGCCAACAACTAAAAAATGTGCATGATAGGAGAAAATGGTCTTCAGATTTGAAATCAGCCTACCAAAAATCATAAAGTAAGCACACCAGTTGCCCAGAGGCAAAATCTTTGTTGACCAGTGTAATCAGTTATCTTCAGGCAACATTGCATATATGTCTTGTGCCCAGAGCAAAGAGTCTGAAGTCGTTCTGGGTAATTGTGAGTTACGGCCGTTTTTAACTATTTTCCAACTCAGGAACCAAATTTTTCTCTTCAGTTAGAGAAGGTTGAATTTTCTTTTTGTGGAAAACAAATACAAAATTTTGGTATCTCAGTTGGAAAATAGTTAAAAACGGCCACAACTTGAAATCTCTCCACCGATTTCCCACTCATTTGCTCTGGACGTGAGACATAGGTTTGTGTTACATGGTTTCCTGCTAAATCAAGAACAGAAATACTATGTAGACTTTGCTTTCAATTTCTTTGTCTGTGTGCTTCTGTTGCAGTTTGTGTGAATGTGATTGAATGAATGTGTTACCCCTGCCTTATCCTGCCAGGCCACTGATGAGTCCTGCTGAGCTCCTGCAGCTGCATTTGCTGATTCCTTGTCAGCAACAGATTTCTTCTTCTGTACATCCAATTGTTGTTGTTGCTGCATCTGTTGCAGCTGCTGCACTTGCTGGATGACAGCCAACATGTTGGCAGACTGTTGCTGCTGTTGCGTTTGCTGTTGCTGAAGTTGAAGTTGGAGTTGCAGCTGCTGAGCGACAGTGTCACTGCCTTGCAATGTGGCTTTTTGCTCTTTGACTTTCTGAAATTCAACACAGAAACAAAAAAAATCACTGATATGCTATGAAGAGCAACTGATACTTTAGTTCAACAACAAAAACAGAATTATCTAAATTCAAACTTCTTTTTTTTACTATCTCCTTGTTTATCATACTGTTAAACTTAAACCACATAAAACATAATTACCTACATTTCTGCATAATGGAAAATGCATATGTATTTCAAAGTCAAATTATGTTCAAATTTCAAAATAAATATTAAATCTGTTCCTTTACTATGAACTAGAATCTCTGCAAATCTTTACTCTTAAAAAGTATAGATGAGAATTAAAATGTCGCCGTGAAAAAATATCAGCTAGAAAAATGATATCAGCTGTTGGAGATGTGGATTAACCAACACAACAAATAATCACTGATGGCATTCACTAACAAGCAAAACTGAAAAACAACATACAAAATTTATACAATGGACAAATATAATACCTTAATTGACTTTAAAACTAACAGTCTGAATATGTCATGGCTCTGAGTCACTGAAGAAGTTCTATTTGGAAACAACTAAAGATTTCAAATGAGTCAATTGTCAATAATATAAAATCAGTCACCTCCTCTTTTTGCTGTTTCTGTTGTTGGAGTATTAACAATTGTTTCTCATGAATCTGTTGCACTAAAAGTTCCTGTTGTTGTTTCTGTTGCTGGCTATTCTTCAACTGCTGTGCATCAAAGTGGAATATATTTGCAGTCTGTAGATAGAGAAAATATGATTTCAATTTCAATTCTGTTGAACATTATTCTGTAACAACCAGTTCCTAATTCCACACACAAAATTCCATTCACAGATTAAAGTGAACAGATCTGTGCTAAAACTCTTACTGTAAATACAAGCAAAAGAAAATAAATTCTATGATCTATGCTGACAAAATCTTTCTGTTGTGACCAATAAAAGATTAATGAATTATTCATGTAGCCATTGCATTAAATTTGTCCCTTTATGGAGTTCAGCCTTATTTACACATAATCTCAACATCTGAATGACAAAAGCTTGCCAAGGTCATAGTTAAAAAAAAAAAAAAAAATGTTAATGATTTTGGTTGACATTGTGTTAACTTCAAGTTTAAATGAAGACACTTATGAATAGGGTTACCAGATATTACCATTGAATGCTAAATAATGACTCCAATCTGGACTATCACTATGACAATGGGAAAATTCCAAATACGGGATTTTGTACTTGATTAAGTTACCTATTTAACCAGTGATAAGGATTGGTTCTGTAAAATACGTAACTGTATGATGATGGAGACAAATTAAGATATAATCACATCTGCAAATATAATTTTAATACATGTAAGTGGAGCTAATAAACAGGCAATGCATTGCACCTGAAAATTGAGAAGCAAGTATGTGGAATCAGAAAGGCATGGCTTATAAAACATCATCACAAATTTGGACTGGTAAGACAAAGAGTTCTCACCCCTGATACTCCTGGACTTGGAGTAGGTGTGGCAGAACCAGGGCTGTACACTGGGGAGCTCAAATGCTTTCCCCTTGATTCACCCCCTTTCTTGTTCCCATTGCGAGGTGCTGGCGGGGATATGCCAGCCGCCGCCATACTGGCTTGGACATGTGTCTGAATGGTTTCTGCATCTAAGTGATGATGGGTCTCCAAGTGTCGCCGCAGGGACCTGGCGTCACAGTAGCCTTTGTCACAATTGGGGAGTTGGCATTCATATGGTTTCTTATCCAAATGTGTCATTAGATGGCCATTTCTGAAATAACCACATTCAACATTATCGATAACCCATTCAGAATTCTGTCTGATCTGTGGGAAGAAAATGACAAAAAAAAAAAAAAGAAATACCTACCACATGCCTCTATTTTCTCAAAACTGTTTTCTTTTTTCATAGACTTCGACAATATAATGCTGGAGTCTTTACTAGAACATCTGAGCTTAATTTTCTCCCTCTAAATGAACATTAAGGATTCCTTGGTAAAATAATGGAGGGCATATCAAACTGTTATCACTTGAAAAAAAAAAAAAGTTATAAATGCTTGGCAACCACTTTGAGTAACAAAACATTTTTTATCCTTTCTCCTTTCATGCAAATCCGATATCATGAAAAGAATAAAGCACAAAAATAATAACAAGATCTCATACAATATTGTACAACTTACAGATGATCTTGTCTTTTGAAGCCTTTTGAGCAAACATTACACACATATTTCCTTTCATCAGAATGGGTGAGCCTGTGCTTTGCCAGGGCTCCAATATTGTTGAAAGTTTTCCCACACACTGTACACTGGGAGAGCCCAAGCTTGTTCTGTAAATCAGCATTTTGCAATGCAGGGCTGGGGGTCTTCTTGCCACCTGATTTGGAACTAGAACTGTCTAGGATGGAATCAGTCTGTTGCATCAATCCTGAAGGCATAATGAATGAATTTAAGAAAGAATATCGGCTTCACTACTCATACCACTTTCAAAAAATATTCACAACATTGTCCTTAATAAATTAAATGCTTAACTCCAGTTGGAATGTAGAGACATATACAATATATGTCAATGACTACGAAACAGCCCTCAATAAAGATAACAGGAACACACAAGAAAAAATGAACATAAAAAATGAAAAAAGGTGATGATGAGTTATGTTTAAGCTTAGGCTTAGATACTGAAAATGTTATTAGATCTACTTCACAAAAAAATCTCCAAGAATTATTTTCATCTCGATGATACAGAATTTATAAAATCCGTAAGATCTGGAGACATAGCACTAGCAACAATTCAAAATTAGAAATGCATGAATTAAGACTTGGTAAAGCCACTTTCTAGTTCATTCTGAGAGACAGGAAATCGGCTCACTATGACAATAAATATTTCAGCAATAAAAGCCAAACTTATAAATGCCTTAATAAAATTATGATTATCTTATTGACAGAATTTTAACAATATTTTTAAAAAAAGAGAGAAAGCAGATTTGCAGGAAATAAAGTATAAAACAAATTTTATCTCTATGGCAATCATATGATGATTGATTTTTGTTGAATGCAAATCAGCTTCTTTTTTTTTCAGGGCTATACATCATAGATTATTGACGTAGCTCATTATTAATATTACTACTAGTTCTTGCTAAATGCTCGTATGAAAATAGCAATATGTAACTTATGAATGGGATAAATGAACAAAAACAACTAAAGCCTTACTTTCCAATCAATATTCTCACCTGTGTCTAAGACTGATGATGATGTGTCTGACATAAGGCCAGCATCTGGGAATGGTTGTGGGGACAGTGACAAACTGTCAGCCACCCCGCCATCAAATAGATCAAACGAAGTTCCACCTGTTCCGTCACCCAATCTTATGCCTTGCCCAGCTGGACCCAAACTTGACAATAAACCATCATCAAACTGGGGCATGCCACCTGAAGAGGCAGAGTCGAATGCTGCATCTCCCAACATTTCTGGATCATTGAAATTTAGACTGTTCACAGCACTGAGCATCTTGTCTCCGCCACTAACTACTGAATTAAATGGTGTGCCTGACATGTTGGCTTGTGAAGAAATAGCAGGACTCGTCTGACCTGATATTGGGATGCCATCAGATGCCACCATGATGTTCAGTGGTGACTTGGCATCACCTTTGGACATCACATCCACTGTATTCAGAAAGTTGTTGTCAGACATTTTACTAAGGCTAGCATCTGGTATGCTGTTGGCTGGAAAATTGAATGGTGAGATTGACAAATCGTCAGTTGTTGTAAAGGATATATTTGACTGATACCCATTAAAAGCTGACAGTGTAAGTGGTATATCTATCAAATTCAGCCCACTGCTGGTATCAGAAGCCACAGAGGACATTAAATTGGGAAGAAATGCTGGTCCACTTATTCCAATAGCAACGGGAGAAGCCTGACTGCTAGTCCCAGCCAAATGCTGTCCATCCATTGCTCTGCCCGGAAATACAAATCTGACCACGGCCTGCTTCCATCAATCTTTGGGTCTACCATGTCAATTTTATTATGCAGGAAGAGAAGCTCAAAGATTGTATTCTTTTGTGCTACATGGTCACTGCTGGTGATCTAGAAGAAAAACACATAGATATGATTAAAACATCTTATTCAATGACTGGGTAAATATGAATAAAACTATATACTAGTACCGAAGCAAAAACATTTTGCACTGCATGAAAATTTCTTATTCTTGCAAATATTCACATCTGATCATTCTCATTACAACTAAGCACTCTAATCCCTTCACATTATCCTACATTAATGTTGGGCCTCTTTCATGCCATTATTCTCACAATCGCTAATCTGTGATATGCAATAGTTAGGACAGGTAGGGAAATCAAACATAATCAGTTGAATAATTTCTCTTGGGAAAATGTGGTGCATTTCCTTGTAAATCTGTCCAGAGATTTTAAAATACAATTTAAAACATAAAACAGGCAAGTGTTTAAAACGTAAAACAGGCAAGTGTCACCCAAAACTGCAAAGCACGAAACAAACAAATAAAAACAACAACAAAAAAGATGCTTTCAGTACAGATACACCAATAAACAATGAGAAAACACAATAAAACAAACCAATTGTGTAGGGCGAATGGAGAATAATCTTCTGAGATCAAAATTTCAAAAGAAAATAAAGAAAAATCCATGGCACTATTATAATAATGGTTCAACTGAATGCTCTCATCTTTCAGGAATGCACAAAGATGCTAAGAGAGGCTCTGCTCATAATGATTAAAAATGGGATTATAAAGCAGAAAGAGAAGTCTGAGCTCTAACTGGGAACCCATTTTGTTGAAAACAATAGATTTTGTCATAAACCCATTGTCCCAACCATTCCCAATTATTTTGAAAAGACACAAGGCATGAAATAAACATGCTTTTCATCACTGATGACTATCAGTCTAAACATAAAATGGACAGAGTGATGTCTATATCTTTCACATGATATTTTCATGATGAACATTAATCTTAAACTTGAAAGCTTACATTTCCTTCCGCATCTAATTCTTCATACACATGCATACTGAAACAGATTTCAAAATGGCAACACCAGTATTGATTAAAACATTCTGGTGAGAGACAATGTGTTAATTCCCCAAACTAAGAATTCCTAAATGCTTTTCCCCAAATTTTGAATGTGTGTAATTTCTCTGTGATAATTAAATTTGAAAAAATATATATATAGGTTGTGTACGTAAGAAACGACTATATAACAATAACTAAGAAAATTTTGTAATCATACAAACATATTTAACAAAAGACTGAAATATAGACCCCAAAAAGAAAAAAAGAAGTCAGTCAGCTCTCATTTTCTAATCAGGATAATATTAAACATATTAGACACTGCAATTTATAATAAATACAATATCGATTACAGACTGATTTGCTTACTAATGACATCAGTATTGATCTAATGATGGATGAACCGACTGATAAATGATGGTGGGATGAATGTGATTCTGGGTAAGACAATGAGGAATCAAATGTGTAAGAGGACAGAAAATAAAGAGCCATCATATAATGTTTGGAGTATTCATGACCAAATGACATTGGCAGAATATAGCATAGCAGGAATTTTGTCTTGCATTTTTTCTTGGAAGGAGACATTTAACTACATCACTGATCAGTCAGTCTTGTTCAATACTGACAAAAAGAAAAAGCAACCAAAATTTCTTCACATAATATGTAAACAATACGCCTATCTATCAAGAATAAAATAACTTAAAAAATTTTCCAGCTTTATCTACCATTCACATTTGTAACAATCCACTTCAGTTAAGAATGACAAGGAAAATAACTTGCTACGAAAATAGCTTCTTTGACTAGTTTACACAGCGATGTGTTTGCAGAAATCTCTGGCTATACCTCTGCTCAAAGTAGGTCTGATGAGATCCACTCAATCAGTGTCATTACACAGCTAATAACTCTTAAAACAGGGAATATCA
Organism: Peronia peronii; assembly: GCA_039654565.1. Classification (NCBI taxonomy): domain Eukaryota; kingdom Metazoa; phylum Mollusca; class Gastropoda; order Systellommatophora; family Onchidiidae; genus Peronia; species Peronia peronii. The sequence continues at coordinate 13,439 of JBCEWB010060016.1, forward strand.
ACATCACAAAAAAAAAAAAATTACATTATTTCCATGCGAACTGCATAAATGGTTCTGCTTCATTGCAGTAGTATTAGGACTACTATTGCCCTGCATTTTGTACAAATTCTACCACAGAGCAAACACATCTGTAAATTGCAGATCTGAATGATGCTAAAACAAAGGAGATCTGAACTGCCTCAAAAAATCATAATTCCACTACATTATAAAATTAAACCTAAAAATTGGGATCTAAAGTACTGATATATCTGATGTTACTTTTTACAAAATCTTTTGTTGTTGTTGTTGTTATTAAATTCAAAATCAAAATTTAGACCACATCTTGCCTAGACTCTACCTATTCTTTCAACTGGATCTATGCCATAGTAAGTAGAGGTCTTGATCATAACTGGATCTAGACTAGACTCTTAAAACAAATGAAAAAAAAAATCAATTTAAAAATCCTCCGCTTTATTTTGAATAAATGCACGTAAAACTTTCGAGACAGAATAAGATCTCTTTCATCTTCTTTGACTCCTAATACTATGATTCTGCAACAGGATCACAGTGCCATGTCCAGCATTGCATTGAACCTATTGTAACGATCACCGACAATTCAATCACTCAATGATTCGGCATAGTCGTAACATTGTGCAACATAATGTAGATCTACATCTAGAACTAGTTCATCTGTATTTTGATCTCTTTTAACTTGGCCACTGCAATATTTCATCTCATTTCATTCGTCTAAGGGAAACAAAAAATGCAAATCCTTTACACAATAAGCCGAAGAAAGGTGAACATACTCGATGTCTGCAATGTTTTGATATCTTCAGACCGCAGAACTAGGCCACTAGGGGTCGGCCATTAATTGCCAACAGGCAACATCGCAATTATATTCATGCACCTTCCGGTAAAAGTTCCAAAAAATATTAGTCTTGTTCAAATCACAAATTAATAAAATTTATATGTACCATTCATAAGAAGTCCAGTTTATAATTCAATTTACAAACTTTTCACTAAAATAATAGCCGAAGTGTTTTTTAAAAGATATGTGCCCAATAATTTGATATGTTATTTTTATATTTGTAAACAAAAAAGTAGTCCATGACATCACTTCGATATTGCGCATGGTCGGAAGAAGTCGTAGGGTATGTGATTTGCCAAATGGGATAGATATCTAGTCCTATCGCGATTGAAATTACAATTAGTTGATTCTCACAACATAGTTATCTAACAATTCACAAGGCCCTATAGGGTGTATCGACTCTAGAACTAGAGTACTCTACGATCTATGGAACTACTGACTGTTTGTTTTGAAATTTGGCTCAGATTGATTATTCTGCTGTGTTTATAGAAAGCTTATAATATTCTCTCAGTGTTCTAATTATAGAGATAGATGATATCGGCAAGTACTAAATCTCGAGAGAGGATTTAACCTGAAAATGATGATGATGATGCCCACAAGTCATTTACATCTTCAGCTTAAATTAGCTTGGAAATCAACTTCTGATTTCTTTGGGAGAAGAAGAGATATTATAAAAACTCAGGTTTTTAATATCGATTTTTTTCATTCTTTTTTCCTGAACGGTTACTGAGATGAGATTTAAATGTGGTCTGTGTCATTTACATGGACAAAGATTGCATACGTTGGTCATTCCAATCTCGATTTGCCAGTTCGTGTTAAATAAATGCATAGTGAAGTCTTTGACCAGTCCTAAGAACCACTTTACAATTCAGTTCTTTCATGAGGAAAGAAAAAAAAGAATAAAATTAGCTCTAACAACAAAATTGTTATGCTTTGCGAAGGAAAAAGAAAGCGCAATATAAGATGTGTTATGTTTTGTTAGATCACTTTATTAAAGAGATATATAAGAGCTGATTTTACGATATTCTGAAACACAGATATGTTGTAAGAAATGCTCCCCAGGATTGACATACTCTTAAAGTTTGTTTTGACTGGCGAATTTCTGATACACAATCATCTATTAGGCAATCTTCAAATTTCTCTTTATTCCAAGCTCATAAATTTTTGCAGTTTACTCAAACAGATCATCCATTCAGCACTGAGACATGTAGTATTCTAACTCTTGTCCCTATTTTTTGTGCCTATATTTTAAAAAAAGAGAAATGTTAACTTCGAATATAAAAGAAAATATGTCATATGTTTGTTTGGAGTGGGTAAGATTGGACATGGACAATCGTTTTAAAATCTAAAGCAAGCTATTGCAAGTCTGAACCTTCTGATAATTTTTACCATTGTTAACTTTTGAAAGATACACTGGCTACACCTTTGATTAAAAGCCCATTCTTAATATAGTCAGCTTTCAGGAAGGTGCTCTGATCATGCAATAAAAAACAGTAGGGGAAATAGGTGTTGGGCGGAACTAGTCAGTTCTCCATAGAGAATATAGGCTTTCAGTACAGTTATATTCATAGCCACACACAAAGACTATTGTCTAATGACTAATATTGTCTTTATAATGATTAATCGTTTAGCTCTAGCTAGGAAGATACGAACAAAAGGAAAAATTATCTTGATCTCCTGGTGATAAAATCCTGGCATTGTCGCAAACTGTCATGGCGGAAGCCAAGGGTCTCAGAATGAAGTCCAGTACAAACAATAACGTAGGACATATACCTAGCAGTCCTGGTAAGAAACTCCACAATTTTGAATACCGTTAAGCCTTATGGTCACAATGAAAGACATTGCTATCAGTGTCAGAATCTCATTTTTTAGAAAATCAGATTCAAACATAACTTCATCTCTTATTTCAGCACAAACATTGTCATATTATTGTTAAGATCAGTCATTCTTCATGTAGTCTACAAATTGTCTTAACTTTCCTTTGCTACACTTCAGACGCTAGATCCAGGTCCGATCTTATGGTCAGCCAGCCCTCCTCAAAGCCCAGGGACCAACTTCTTAAAAACTTTTATTTGCCTTGTTTACATAAATTTCCGTGTCATCACTTCATGGTCTCGATATTGATAATGTGACCTACAAATTAAGAAGGTACTCCATTCATTGATGTAGACTTAGATCTAGATTTAGATTCAGTTCTGCAGGCAGTAGGCTTACAGTTGTTTTGTAAAGTGATTTTTTTTTTTTTAAAGTGTATTATTTATCTTTGTCCAGAGATTTCAGTTATTCCACTTTAATTATAAATAAGATTAAGAAGTGGAAGATTAACTTAAGATTAAGTTTTTTCCTTCAAGCTAGTGAATTGAATCCTTGATTGGAGCAGTAGGCAGACAAAGCTAGAAAACCCAATTGTCAGTTAGGGAAAGTAGCTGTCAAGGCTGAAATCCTAGATCAGGCAAAGTAGTGCTTAAAGCTGGAAATGCTACTTGAAGTATGATTTGAAGAAATAAGCATGTTTTTTTTTACACCACCACTTATCGTATGTTTTACATTTACCCTAGGTATGTTTTACTAAATCAGTATTTTGGCCAGCCTTGATTGCATATGAATATGTTCTGTATTGCGCTGAAGCCTTAGTAGTAGGTCTCAGTTTAGTGTGCCCCCTCCCCCTGAAATCCCAGATCAGGAAACGAAAAGCACCATGCTACTTGGAGTAGGATTTTGAATGATAATTAATTCCATTTTTTATCCCTCAGTTTTATGTCTTTACTTATGATTCCAATATCAGCATATTCACATGAATGAGCATTTTAATTTGGTAAATAGACAGCCTTCAGTTTAATTTTGTGCACAGCATTCCTGACAAGTAATTTCTCGATCAAAGTGAATATGGTTTGTGATGTGAAATATGGTCTTGTGACATCTGAAATTTAGATACATTAGTTTATGTCGGATTTGTAAATACAGCAGTATGGAAAAGGAATTTATTCTAATTTTTTTTTCCCTAATGACATACCTTGCCTGTAAATATGTTTTTTTTTGGCTCTTAGCAATATTTGACATTGCCAAACAATTCACACTCTTAGCAATTTATTCTTTGCAGATGTATGTCATTATCACAGAGATATGGGTATGTAAGCCACCTCAAGTTTAGGAAAGTTATCGCATTCTTGTTTGGCAAAATGGATATTATTTACAAACGCTGCCAATCCATGCCATTTTGATATCAAATCTGCATGTGAATTTTTTAGAGCTAATTACATGGATTTTGACTCTGTGAGTGCTGTTATAGAGATTGTGATGTTTCTACTCATGATGAAAAACCTTCATTACTTTCTAGTTTTGAAGGTTATTTTTGTTTTTTATTTCTGTAAAATAATGATTTTCTAAAAAGATTTTTTTTTAACAAAGATGAAAACTAATGCTTTCACTAAAAAGAAGGCCAGCTGATGAAATATTCCTGTCCAAAAAGAAATCACTCTCCAGAGCAAAACAATATTATTCTCAGGGATGATTGATGGAGGAATATTATTTTTATCATTGTTTTACTTGGCAGAACAGTAAAGCCTTACTAGTACTTCAGCAGAGCTTAAAGTTCCTTAAGAACAGAGCTGTATTGTGTTGTATAGAAGCTTAAGTTGTAGGCTTTATTTGGTAAATGTCTGACCGCTTTGTTAAAGAATGTAAGTGAGAAGCTCAGCAGACATTATTTTTGCTTGACTGTAATCGAAAAACATTTTAGAGTGTTTGCTGTCTTTTTATGCTTTATCTTCTTGTCCATCATACACATCCTTTCAGAAAAATGAAGAGAAAGGAAAATGAAACTCAAGATATATTCCTCATGATTTTATGTGACAGTGGTCTCTGCCTAAAAACCCGCTGCCATGGAGCCCGGTCTACGTAAGAGCCCACCTCTGTTGCGAAACAATTTTTTTTCTATAATTTGACCCTCTAAGAACCCGCTCCCAAATAAAAAAGCCGCTTAAGACTAAGAGTCCTGTGAGGGGCCAAGACAGGCGAGTACTTATGGTGTAATTTCATATCAGATTGTCCATTTGAGAAAAACACATACAAGATGTGCAATAAAATGGGGAGGGGATATGGGAAATAGGGATGCAAAGAGGGAAAAGTGATAGTTGACTGCATAATCGGGCCACACGTTGACTGGCCAGTACTCATTTCTTTGTTTGACAACACATAGGGCATCACCTGTAATTGTCTGGGTACAATTTTCCTGCTTTGGTCAGTGGGTAATTTTATACACTTGAGTCACTCATGCGATTATCTGCAGGGTAACATCGCAGTATCATGTTTTCATTCAACAATGATACCATTATGTGACCATTCACTAAGTCTTTGAATGCTGCAACGGGCATTATTGATGAAATTATACACCAAGGAAGATATCGTCACTGCGGGTCGCTATCTGCATATAATCCAAAATTTGGGAAACCCCTTGTTCACCGGATTATATCTAAAAATAACTTTGTCTGTGTTGTCTTAAAATTTGGTAAATTTTTGACCAATGAAAGTGGTCTGTTTCATTCACCTCTCTATCCAAGGAAAACAGCCTTCCACCCTGCCTTGCTTCTCTAACTGTTTAAATTTGCATAGATAGAACTTTAACTAACGGTAAAGATCAACTAATTACAGCATCGGGACGGTACTCAAGTGAGTTGTGTAGCTTTACAATCTGCCGAAGGCTGCACATCCACTAGCTGTTTAGATCAGTTACAAGCATGACTTGTATGCAAATAAGCCAGTTTTAATCAGTCAGTGACTTGTCTTTGACTGACTACACGATTTTCGTGCGTGCACGATTTTTATTCAGACAAGCGACAACTAGAGGGTGCTCCTCTCGACTGAGAGGAAAATTTGAAGCTGAAAATATTTTAAAGACATTATTGGATTGTTTTTTTATATCAGTTTTGTTGTTTTAAATGGCACTATACTAGATTTGTCCTGGAAATCTTGTTCCATGTGTAGGTATGTTTACAACTAGATTCAGCACACATGTGGGCACTATCTGTGCAAGGCCAGGCCCTAATACTAATTAACATCCTACAGACTAGGGGCTCGGTTCACACTGTGAATGCTTGAGTCATGCGTTTGTTTGCTGCAAACAGTATAGATTTCTGTACTTCTATGAGTAATTAACCTTCACTTGATAGTGATGGTGTCTGTCAGTTATTATATGTATGACTAGTGTGTGTTGTGTGTGTTGCTTGTGACTATGTTCGAGAGTGAGAAAGAGAGAGAATGAGAGAGCTTCTCAATGTTATACCTTCAGATTCCCCACCCACACACACAATGATCCACTGGAATAGCTATGCACATTTAGCATGTCTACAATGATACACACAGACCTGTGTTAAAACAGTAATTACTAACAATCAGCTGTTCATCTGTCTGCCCATACATTCGTTTCTTTATGAATTTAGTTGAGTTCCGGCTATGATTTTGACCTGTAAAATGAGAAATAGACATTACTAATTAGTTCACTAGGTTGGCCTATTACTGACGTAGTGCACATGACTTGTTTTTGTCAGTTGCAGCCTGTGACATCATTTCAGCCTTGTTTGTATACAAGTGATGGCAACCATTAGTGGACTCGTAGGCTTAGACTCTTAGAGTCTAAGACACTTTTTTTTTTTTATTCCTAACAATCAGATTCTTAGGCAGAAACCACTGTGTTAGTTATTTTTCTCCTGTATCCATGATTAGAATTTAGTTCATTCATTCATTGTCTTACAACATAAATCTAATTTTTTAAGGAAAAGTATGGAAAATCTATCGTATTTTCATTTCATGCTCTTTTTTGATTAAGTAATATTGCTGCTTTCCTTACAATTATACCTGTTCATTTTTATGTTACCATTTTTATTTTTTATTTTTCTTCTCTGCTTATTCTATTTTTCCAAACCCCAATGAATTTTTATATGTGCATGTTTTGGACAAAAATCATTCTTGCACATTCCATTCCCATTCTTTTCCCTCTATTATGGAAAAAAAAATGATGAGAAGATTGAACCATCGAAATCATTTACAGTTCATTGCAGAACCTGCTATCGAATTCTGAAAGCTGTTTTGTAGTAGAGTTTCGATGTTTGGTGGTTTGTTGTGGTTACAGTGTCTCACTTTGAATAGAATGAAATGCATGGCTTTCTGGAAACAAAAAATGTGTAAGCTGAACTGTGCCATATATGCAGTTCTTTCTTTATTTTAAAATGAATATGGTTTCCTTATTGTCTCTTTAGTGAGCAGCACTTTACAGACTGTGCAGTTACAATCAATCTTAAGTGTGTCGTGCTCTCCCACAATCTGTGCTTTTAAGTTGTTACTGTATCAAGCACCTGATACCCACATCTAGATCGAGAAACTCTTTGTACCCTTTCATTTTCTATACAGTTATTAACAGATTCTGTTGTAGAAATCCAATCATGGTGACTCAGAATGACAGTTTTTTGTCAAATGAAATAACTGAAAACAACAGTTTTGTTGATGAATATAAGTTAGTATTTTTACCCGCATTTGCCTGTTGCATGTAACAGAAGAATCTAAAAAAAAATTTCCAGTTTTCATTTTTGCTAAATTTTTCCTGTTTTATTTTTGCATCAATTTGTCATTAGACTGTTGAAGATTTATATGACAAATTATAATTGGCTGATGTTGCATTTTTGTATAAAATTAATTCAAATATCAGTTTTCTAAAACAAATATTCATTTCAGACCATGAAACAGTCATTAAGAAAGCTATTGACATGTTATTAATACATAATAAACTAACTAAACAGTGTTGGTCACCATATTCCAGGGATCGAGGATGAGGGTGGCATTGTTTATGACTCGCAAAATTAAACATTTCTAGCTTCATTATTTTCAGTTTCTGCGAAGGGTACGCCTCTCAAGGGAGAACCTGTGCAGATTGTGGTAGCAACAGATAATCATCAATTTGAATTGGATGAAGATGCCGTGGAGCGAGTTCTACTTCGACCAGATGTTCGAGACAAAAAAGTGTCCATTGTCTCAGTTGCAGGGTCCTTCAGAAAAGGCAAATCCTTTCTGCTAGACTTTTTCCTTCGATATCTCAGTGCTCTGGTAAGTGTGGTGCTGGAGAGAAATATGAAATAAGGACTCAATATCTTTTGTAACAATGAATTACCTGTAGTCAAATCAGATAAAGCAACATAGAAATTTACCAAGTTACTTAACATAATAACAACTAGAAACTGGCTCATGCCAGATTTAAATTTATTATATTTTCTTCAAATGTTCAAACTTTGTCACAGTGTGAGTAGTGCAAGTTCCTAAAGACATTAAATTGCCATTAGAAAATTCTAGAATAATGTAAGAACAAAAAAAAAAATTGTTCCGCAATCGTGTGATATTGTTTGGAAATAGCAATGTTTTCTTTGAAACTCATGAGAATTTTTATTCTTGTCTTTTAAAGGGGGATCCAGAGTGGCTAGGAGATGAAGAGGCTCCATTGGAAGGGTTTTCCTGGCGTGGTGGCTCAGAGAGAGATACCACTGGGATCTTGATGTGGAGCGAACCATTCATTGTCACCAACAGGAGTGGAGAAGAGGTATAGTAGGAGTGTCAGATCTTTTCAGTGACACAAGCTGCCTCCAGTTTATCAAAAGCCCATTTGAATTGGAAAATGTAATTCGATAACACATTCGTATTTCTTGAGATGTATTTCTACTTGGAAATGTGTTGTTCAAAGATGTTTAATCTGTTTCTGTGTCACTACCGTTTTAGAACAAATTTTTTTCAGCTGGCCATTGGCTCATGAATGGTTTAAACCTGGTTGGAAAATGAAATTAGACTCCAAAAGATCACTTTTGCAGTTTATAGACTTTATCAGATTACCTCATATTTTCTGTTGTAATTACATGTATATCTGTTCATTATAAGCCTCATCAATACTTTTTTTGAAGGTGGCTGTTCTTTTGATGGATACTCAAGGTGCATTTGACAGTGAATCCACAGTAAAAGACTGCGCTACAATTTTTGCCCTCAGCACAATGATAAGCTCTGTTCAGGTAAATATGCATCACTGCGCTCACAGTGTGAAATATTGACATTTAGCAATGTGGTTATGATTGTGCCTTCTTTTTTCCACTATGTCAGAATTTGTATAAAAATGAAAAAAAAAAATGAATATTTTTTTTTTTTTTTCTTGTATTAGCTTGGCTCGAAAATTAAATTATTATTTTTAACTCAGTATTGGTTGATTTTGATATACGCTGGTTTGCTGATTTAATCTGTAAGGTAACAAATTTCAGAATTGTTCGTCAACCTTCAGAGTCCTGGAAGAAAATGTGGACAGACAGTTATATGAATAGATCTTAGGGAAATGAATATTTTACTCCCTTTAAAAGCTAAACCTGAACATCCCTTCAGTGGCCTGACATGAAGTACTGATAAAACAAAAGTTTGTTTTTTTTAATTCTGATTTTTTATTTGTTTTTTATTTATTTATTTATTGATCTTTTCAATATCTGTAGGTTTTTAACCTGACGCAGAATATTCAAGAAGATGATCTCCAACATCTGCAGGTGAGTGTGAGAAATATGTTCCTTGATGAATATCATATCAGCATCATAATAAACTGAGCGTCATTAAAACTTTTTTTTTTTTTGGTCATTCAGTGCTGTCAACATAGTTTCTGTAGACTACAAGCAGTATCTCATTGTTGCATTTCTTTTTGCATTTTTCAGTTGTTCACCTATTGTTTGAATACTTTTTTTTTTTCACATCAAACTTTGCCTACCACAACAGCTGCAACAGACTTCTGATTTAATGGCACCAACTCTTTTTTTTTTTTTTTAAAATACAGTCTTGTATTATTCATATTTTCCTGTGATAGGAATTTTTGAAAAAATAATATTAAAAAGTGCTTATATCTAACTTTTGCTATTGTCACTTTGAAGTTTCATATACATTTGCCTTATTCCTCCAATTCTTTTAACAAATTGTTTGTCTTTTTTAAAGCTTTTCACAGAATATGGCCGTTTAGCCCTGGAGGCCAATGATAATGTATCAAAGCCTTTTCAGGTAATGTGCAACAACTGTATCCCTGTATTTTACCACACAGTCAGTTTACTTCTATGTATTGATCTTTCTCAATTCAACAAAACAATTATCCTTGAATTTGTATTTTGCTCCACTTTGGGAAATACTGAAATGATAAGTTATCTGTGTTTGTTCTTTTAATCTTTATTGATTATAGATTTTGTCATATAAATGTCAGTACAAGGACATGTGAACATTCAGACCTCACCTTGGTGTGTTTGCTTGTGCTTATGTCTTCTTGTATTAATAGCTAGTTTTTTGTCACTTCAGGTCACATCATTCCAGTTTTGTGACTTTGAGCATTAAAAAAAAAACCAACTCCCTGTCTGTGTTAAGATTTCCAACAATAATTTTCAATTATGTTTTGTATTTCTTTACAGTCACTGCAGTTTCTAGTGCGAGACTGGAGTTTTCCATATGAAGCCCCATATGGTGCAGTTGGAGGAAGACAGATCTTAGAGAAAAGGCTCAAGGTAATGCTCACTGGGAACAAAACATATTGATAATATTTACTACTACCTTTATATTCATTCTGAAGCAAATGCTGCTATGAATGTTTTGTGCGTCCTGAATTAATTCTGACTATTGTTTGCCATAGCTATTGTGATTTCGTATCTTGTGAATGGAAATCATTAGTAGGAAAATTTAAGTCAAATAGCATGTGAAGGTTGTTGATCGTGATTGAGAAAAAGTCTGATAAATCTGGAAAGCTTGTAATAGTCTAGTAATTAATTTTTCAGAACAGCGACTTGGCCTACAGAGCCTTCTTTAGATTGTGTTGCCAGTCAGTAATGATCTACTAGTCAAATGAAATCTTTCCATTAATGGAAGTGATGTTAAGTCAGAGCCATCTTAAAAGTCAATCCAAGTCTAAGCCCTAGAAGCCTCACAGGTCTCTTGGCAGTCAAATTTTTTGTTTCAAGCTCCAGTTTTCCTGCTGACAAGTGAAGTCAAATTTGGAGAAAACTGGAGTTTTTTTTTAATGCTTCTGTGTTTTGTATTGATGAAACTAGACTGTGGACAAGCTTGTATTTGTATTTTGATTCTTTTTGTGAGACAGTGATGGATATGACAACATAATGCTAGCTTTGTAGATATGGGAGGATGCTTAAAATTTAAAAAAAAAAAGAAGAAAAATTGACCTAGCATCATATGCATTTCTGCTTCTCAAATAGTCACAATAATAGCAATATATTCCATTTCTGTTGCCAGGTGTCAGACAAGCAGCATCCTGAACTGCAGCAGATTAGGAGGCACATAAGCTCCTGTTTTGATAAGATCTCTTGCTTTCTATTGCCCCACCCGGGCCTTAGAGTGGCTACCAATCCTTACTTTGATGGCAGACTCAAGGGTAACTGTTTTGTCAAATTGTCCTCTCTCAGAATATCTCAAGTGGCCTCTTGAAAAGAGATTGTGGTGTTAGATAGTAAACATGGCTTTTGATACAAGTGATAAACCTGTGTGTCTGATGTTGATTTAGGTTTCCTTAATTCATTTTAAAATCCAACACTGTGTCTGATGATGGTTTAGTTTCCTTAATTCATCCTGAAACAATACAGATGTGCCTGTTGTCCAGTATGAGACTGTGACAAAAAGTCATTTTTTGTGTTGATTACTTAAATTACAAACAACACTTTTTTTTTAAAACTGATTTTAAAATTTTTTTTTTTTTAAATTTACAGGTGGTTCAGATTTATTTCGTTTGTATCTTATATCATGTAAATTAGAAATGTGTACACATTTTCCCCCAGTGAAGAAGACAAGGAAAATATCAGTAAAAAAAATGGTTGTTCATGTGGGTAATCAAGGGATGAAAACTAATGACCTTTGTGTCAGTCTCATATACACTAATGTGTGAATTTTACATGCTAAAGAGTCATGTCTATTTAGGACATTCCAATTTCACATTCTTCACTAAGAAACAGCTATTTTGCCTGGACCTTGCCTGGACAGTTGTACAGGATTTTTAATTTGCCAGGTGATAGCTATTTAAAGGACTAAAGGATGGAATATAATCAAATATTATGCCTTTCATGAATTAAAAGATTTCATGTAACTATATCGTTATGATCACATTGCGGTATTGATATGCAACTCAAAACTGACCTGTGATGCTGTCATCCCACAAAAGACATAATATTGTTTCATTGATTTTATAGCTGATGTTTTTCTTCCCTGTTTTCCTCTCAGATATCGAGAAAGACTTCCTTGACCAATTGCAGATTCTGACCCCCATGTTACTGGCACAGGAGAACATTGTCCTTAAAGAAATGAATGGGCAGAAGGTCAGATGTAAGGAAATGGTGGAATACTTTAAGGTTAGTCACTGAGAAGAACTTCCTTTCATTGTCTGGCAACATGGTATCCTTTGTAATGACAGAAATAATGGAGAACATTTTATGGTGTTTGAACTGTAAGTATTATAGTATAGGTTCTGTTATTACCCAACAGATCCATTCTAGTCACATATATTCTAGTCACATATACTCTCAGCTTTCTGGGAAACATATGAGGTGGCTGTCACTTAGATGCTGAAATCTTTGTCAGTCCAATAATAACATTACTGCCTTTGGTTGGGTATCATTTTAACTTGGGTTGAGTCAAAAAATTTGTCTAACTTTATTGTCTTTACCAAGCAAAAAAATGCTGGGCGTTATAAGGAATTGAACCCAGAATTTCAGATCCTAAACCCAACAGCATAGCGCTAGGCAGGCCACCATTCCCAACTTTCTTGTAGGAGTAGATTATTTGCAACTACTGATGCAGATGTGGGCAGAGAAGAGTGATACAGCTACAAGTCATATGAATAAAATCCAGTTTGGAAGTTGATTATGCATAGCAATAACTTGTGGCTTTCGAATTCCTAATATTTCTAATAAATATATTGATGATCAGTATAGACCTGCCTACCTTTAAAACAGCGGAGGAGGGATATCTGACTCAAAAAAGGAAGGAAATTTACCGATCCATAGTTCCTACTTAGAATTTTATTAATTATGCATTACATAACAAAAGAGAGCATCAATACATGAAACTTAATTAAAGTTCTATTCAATATAAATATTAAACATTTAGATCTATATTTCCTGCATTCTTTTCATATTCATTACATGTATAAAGTGGGCAGTCTTAGTTTCTGTCAGTCATAGATCTGATGCATTTTGCAACATTCACAAAAGTTTGGAAGGTACAATAACTTCTATTAATTTGTGCAGTCCTCTCACATTTCTGAAGGACTTTGCAGCATGCTAGCATTACTTGCCATCTTGCTAATCTGACTGACCGCCAATGATGGAGGGGGGGGGCGTTATTACGCGGTAGGTTCACGTTCAGCCTACCACCCCTTCTTTTTCTTTGATCCATTGCTCTGACCACTGACTGACATGTCACATCTATACGCAGTATCTTTTGATAGATGCGGCAAAGTGATGATTTGGAGGTGACTTAGCAATGAGAGCTCAGTATAATCTGCTTCTGATTTTAACAATTACATGTAGTAACCTTGAATGACAGATTCTTGACGATTCTGATTGCCCGTGGGAAAGTAGAGCACAGTGCCAGTTGGCTCATGCACAGCTGGTAAGACTGAGTGCGGGTGGGGGATAGCAGTGGATGAAGAGAGGGAAACTGACCCTATCACTGATGCTTGGCAGTGAAGCAGTTAAAATCCAGCAATGATGACTATTATGGAGAAAAACAAAAGTTAAAATCTAGCCGTGATGACTATCACGGAAAAAAAAAAGTAGGTGCAATAATAGCCATCTTTTAGACAGAAAATAGCCTGTGAACGAGACGTTGTTCGCAATTGCAGGCACGGACATGCTGTAGAATGATGGGCGGATCAAATTTCACACCAAAATTGTGTCGGAATCGCCGACACTCTGGTCTTTTTTTCTTTTATTCCTTCTCATGTAAAGTAGACAGAAAGACCCATAGGCCTAGATCTACATGATGATGCAAGTTACCAGGTATCCTGCTGTCTTCAGGCTGTGGCGCCGATGACGAAAATATTTGTAAGCTAAACTGGTCGTCGGCATCGGACCAGACTTTTTGAGTGTGACTGATCCCTAGATAGATTACATCGAGAGTCATAACCTTACATAACTGCGGTTTGGCAACAAGCACACTGTAAATGAAAAGATAAAACGAGAGGCTGGATGGGACACGGCTGTTACTCAAAGATTTAGGTTCAGAAGGGAACAAACAAGTGCGATCGCGGGCCGACCGACGATTGGATCATGAATGACAGGTGCACATGAATGACCTCTTAGCCTGTGGGTGGGATGGGCAGGATATAACACATAGCATTGCATGTCCGGCCTGGGCTACTGGTACATCATGTACTGTTGGTCTACAGACACAGCCCTGGCAACAGCAGCAGGCAGGACCATTGCTCATAGCAATGCACGGGAGAGCGCAGTTTACTCCAGTGGCATTCTGAATGACACTAAAGTATGAGATGAAAAGAAAAATAGTATAAAATGTAAAAGCCATCCGAAAGCAGGAGTTACGTTCATGGCACGGGAAGGCAGGATGGTGGGTCAAAATGCGGGAGGATCCCGTGTAACATGAGAGGGTAGACAGGTCTGTCAGTATTGTCTTTATCATTAAGTCTTCATAGGGTTTCTATCTAAAGCAGTAATTCTGACTCTTTGGAAATGGCCTTGTTTTTTTGTTTTTTTGTCATAGTCTGATGGCAGCTCAGTATATTGTCACTGTCACTTGGAGAAAAATTCAAGGTCATGTGTGTGTCATTTCATTGAAACCATCAACATCAAAATACTTTGATTTTCTGTTATTATGGTATTATGATTAGAAACCAATGTTCATTTCATTCCATTTGCTTGTAATTGCATTTTATTATTGATTACCTGATTGTTGAACAGCTTTGCTTTCACATCTAATACTACCAGGCATATATCAAGATATATCAAGGGGAGGAGCTTCCAGAACCCAAGTCAATGTTGCAGGTATGTGAGAAGTCACTTGTTTGTGGATATGTAAAGATATAGGCATTAAATGATACCAGATGGAGAGTTAGCTGTTTGTTGGGTTGTCCTCTCTGTCCGTGAGATGACTGATATCCTGTTGTCAGGCACAGTGATAAAGCTCAATATTTCAAAACAAAACTACATTGAAAATTGTGAGGTCTAAGTCCTAATTGAGCTTCGTGTAATAGTAACAGATAGATTTGTTGGTTCAGTTGCTAGTAACCAGGACCTGAGACTTGAGTTGTGTGGTGACAGACTTACATGCAGTGTCCTTGAGCTTATCAGTATGCAGTCTGTAAACTTTTAGTCTTAATATGGAGCTGTACTCATCATTAGTGCCATGTGAATTTTCATATTGATAATTTCTGGATGGATCAAAGGAATAATCTCAGTGCAGTTGATATTTTATTTCGTTGCATAACAGTTCTTCACCGAACATCATGTTAGAGCAAGATTGTTGATTACAGTACATTATTAGACAAAATTAAATAAGTCATAACTCTTATATGTAATTGCAAACAGTGTGACATTCCCTTTTATTTTTCTTTTCCAATGTAGTCGCAACCAATAAAATTTCTTCTCTTCTGTTCTTCCACTTTTACAGGCAACTGCAGAAGCAAACAATCTAGCAGCTGTGGCCAATGCAAAAACATTGTACAACAAGCAAATGGAGGAGGTAGACACTGGTCTTTTGGTCATGTTATTTGTTCTATGATATAGCCAGAATACAGTTGACTGTACTTGGGTTTCATTGTCTATTTTAATTATTAAAATGATTCACATACAGTCGAGTCCACTCAAACTGAACTGTGATTAAACGAATTTTTGATAAATCGAATGAAAAAGAAACAGTAGATTTTTTTCCTCTTTGCGTCTATTAAATGCCACTCACATAAATCGAAGCCATAGCCGTGAGTTTCCTTTAAATCGAACTGGTCAGCGCCACTAAACAGGTAAAAATCGGCTTCTGTCCTCTACATGTGGAATCCACCAACACGGATGCTGGTGGTTTGAAAACAAAGGAGACAGCGCCGCGGATGGGGCAAGAGGGGTTAGACAATGTATTGTGCCTATGCACAACGTAAATAGGCTATATGTTCATGGGGGGGGGATGTACAGCGTACTAGGGCCAGCACTGCCGAGCAATTGATCGATAATCAAGCATCCTGGCAGAGCTTACGGTACAGGCATATGCATAAATGTAGTACACATGTTAATGTATTATGAAGTTAGGTTACGCTGTAATAGAGCGCTGCATCGGTGTTATGTTGTTGGTTCTCACACAGTGACGGCATAGGCCAGATTCTCCATCATGCTAGGTTTTTTTTTTTCGTTTACGGTTGACTCGTTGATTTACATAGACATCCTCACAGACTGTGTGATGGCTTCCTTTAACTGGTTTCAGAGTTAAAACTTTATTAACCCATTCAGTACCATAAGCAATTAAGGGGGGGAGCGACTCTTATTTTGGCCATTTTGGCTCAAAATATCGATTCTGAGATAACAGCATATTTTGAAACCTTGACCTTTTCTTGATCTAAAAATACACGGGAGAACATTTTCAATGCTTATTTCTGCCCCAAAATTGCAATTAAAAACACAAGGGTATGCCCAATTTTCGATATCAGGGATATAAAAGTCTATGTTTTGATCAACTTTGAACAGTTTTCATCCCTATATTTCTCACAGGCGTAAAACGTATTTGGCATGGATGAAAAGGAAATTTTCTCCTCTTTTACAGTGTGACATAGGAAAAACTCTCAGATATACTATTTATATCTCAGAGCATGTAAATGGAGACTGTTTCAGCTCTTATTTGACCAAGTTTTTCTCATTACTATTCATTGACTTTCAACTCCTATGTTCATTGGCGCAGCGCTAGTCCACCTTGACCGACCATTCGCAGCCGGCTTGATACCAAATTTTGATTGGGCTTTGCAGTGTGGCAATGACCTCTGAACCCAAACATAGGGTGTGGTTTCCACGTGTGCATTTTACCATGTTTTATGGTCTCTTTGT